>JADBJO010036123.1:5000-11429 GCA_016801955.1 Conus betulinus | reverse complement strand
CCACAACCCCCCCACACCCCCCCCCCCCCTTTTTGTCTTTAATCTAACCCCCTCCGCTTCCTCCCCAAGTTCCTACTCTTTCTATCTCATTCTCTCTTATAGACCCTTCTTATTTATGTACAAGATTGAAGAGGACAAGAGATTGGAGATAAGCTACCCGACCCTTCGTGTTCAGCCTTTGTCTTTGTGCTGTAGGTATTTTGGGCATGTGGGGGTTACGAACGGTTTACAGAACCCTTGTTTGGTGTTCACTTCACTCGTTATCGTCATCACTTCACACTATGCTCAGCCAGCTGGCAATGCACAAGCTTAACCCAGCACGTGCATGTGGTCTTTAATGTCAAAGAGGAGTTTGGGGGGGGGGAGGTTGCGGTGGGGTGGGCGAGGGGGAAGGAGGGAAGGGAGGGGGGGGAAGAGGACGGGGGAGACTGGAAGGATGTTGGGGGAGGGCCGTTCTTGCTCTCTAACCGTTTCGTATAATTGTGGGCCTTATGAAGACCTGGTTTCCGAGGAGTAGCCTGATACATGTGTAGACGTGTGACTGTTTCGTGGTGGTTTGTGTCTATGGTAGTCCTGTATCAGTTATTTAGGGGGGTGTCTTTTGTGTTGTGTTGTTTGTTGTGTTCTGTTTCTATAGTTTGTTGTTGTCTGTCATTCTGCCATAGTTAATTGTGTGCCATGAGGTGTTCATTTTATTGTGTATTTTTTTGTGCATGTACCTTGTGTTTATTGAATGTTTCGACATGCTCCTGTTCTTGTTGTCTATTATGGTATTAGACCCTGGTACCTGTGTTCAGAACGAATGTACGGGACTATGTAGTATCGTCGTCGTCATAGGGTCTTGCCCTCTGTTCTATCATGTGCCATATGGTGTAAAAATATAACTATTTGTGAGCTTAAGAAATGTATATGTTTCTTGCGTGTGTAGTGCGAAAAAAAGAAGAAAATAAAAGAAAAACATGGCTAACTACTGTGCCTAAATGAATGCTTCTGATCATTGTCATGCCATTATGTGGACCCATCCTAGCACTGTCATTCAGATGATTTTTGCCTCTAATTATAATTTATTCTTTGTGTGGACGGTAATAAATCATTTTGGTTCCAGGAGTTCTCTGTTCTGTGTTGGCGGTGTTTTGTCGTGTGAGCAAAGGCCTAGTTGTTATGTCACAGGCAAAGCATCTGATCTGTGGTTGCAACGCTATCTGATTGATCTAGGATGAGGTAATATGACTACCATTGCGACAGGCCTTAGTGCTCTCTGTTGTACTGTGTGATTTTTGTAGGTATGATAATTTTGGGTACAGGCACGGTCTCTGTTCTACTATGTATAACGAACATGGTAGTTATTTTGTTATCAGACGTGTTCTCTTTTCTAATACGTATACTTTTGCATGGTAATCATGGTTCTGTTCTGGGTAATATTTCTGTTACTTGTCTCTGTCATCTGGCACCACCTTCATAAGGACCATCTTGGGTAAAATGGCACTGTACTATTAAGAGTGAGGTCATTATTCGGGGGAGGGGGGCAAGGGACTGTACAAGATAAGGTCAGAAGAAAGATATGTCGAAGACGCTTGAAGGGCAGGAAGGGGAATGGTAAAACTGTTCTGTCAAAACAAGACTGTCTCTAGTCTTGTAGTGTACGGTTTGATACTGGACACCATGGAGGATCAAAAAAATGATTGAAGACATGGGGTTTGTTGGGCAATTATTTTATTGTGTGTCCCAGGAATTAGGAGCATGGCCACCCAGTGATATCCTTTGTGTGTACTAGAGTGCTTCTATCATCGATTATACACGGATACAGCCATCGACTCGCCGGCCCATACCACTGTAGGAGGCATGGTCCCCCTGGGGGCAGTGCTGTACGCAGACAACTGTTCAGTGTGATGTAGGTCTACGGCTCTCCCTTATGGTTACACTATAATGTTAGGTAAATTATACGGATTGCGCGAGAAGTCATGTTTACAAGGGCAGTCCAATGCTTTTGACCTGTTGCTGCGTATGTCAGTCTTGCGTTGTGGGGATCTATTGCTAATGACAGGATAGCTTTGCCGATGGGTTAGTATACACAGTAAGGCGAGTGTGTGAGTGTGTGTGTGTGTGTTTGTGAGGAGTTGTCCGTGAGGTCCGTGTGGGTGACACTGTGTGTTGTATTTGTGTTGTGTATGTGTGTTGTTGTCCGTGTTGTCTTGTCCCGTCTGCAGGCCTATGTCCCTAACTTCTGTGATGTCTCTGCTGTGTGTTGTAGCTGTTTACGTGCTGTGTCCTACCTTCCCTCAACGCATGTGCTGTTAGTGGTGATGCACGAGATGCCTGTGTAGTGTGTTGTGTGTTGACCAGTTCGGTGCCGTGTGGTTGCCTTGTGTAGTGTGTGTGTTGGTGTGGGTGGTGTGTGTGTGATACAAACAATAGTTTTATCGGCCGGCAAGACATGAATATTCAGGTCTGTCTGAATGCACTGTTCTGACTGTGGATGCCTTGTCAGCATGTCTCTCTGACCGTGTGTTCCTGTCTGTACTAATTTGAGGGGACTTTGTATCTCTGTGTAGTCTGCACGTCGTTTCTGTGCGGTAACATCGTGGTTCGAGCTTACTTACCCGTGTGTGCAGTTTTGCATTAAATCCAACATAAAAAATGATTGACTTTTCAGGGTGCTGGGCAAAGAGTTTTGGTCATCTGGAATCGGATAGGATTATCTATGTCAAAATCTGCTCTGCCTTCTTGTAAGTACAAACACCTCTCTCTCCTCTCTCTCTCTAGCTCTCGCTCCACTCTCCTATCTCTCTCCACACAATACAACACACCCACCACACACACCACACACACACACACACTCACTCTCTCTCTCTCTCTCTCTCTCTCTCGTTCTCTCTCTCTCTCTCTCTCTCTCTCTCTCTCTATAGTTATGGGGGTACAGTTGCATTTGTAAATTTCGACCTAATATGCTACATGACCATTAAATCTACAATTCATCAGAAACCTATACATTGATTTTTACCTAATGGTCAGAGAGCTTGGATTTACCTTTTCGTCCATTTCTGTGGGTGATTTTTTAAGGTTTCCTAACGACTGTCAATATTGCACATGACAGTTCTTACATTTTATTAAAGGTAACAAAGTTGTTTGTTGTGCGGATCGGACCCTACATTGTAAGTTTCGGAGATGTTTGAACGGATCATGAACAGTTCCGCTGTTTTGATTGGAAACAGCTACAATAAAATCATTCATCTTCTTCTAGCTTAAGATCTTCTAAGTCTTCTTCGGATACATTTCTTCTTCATTTTCCTCTTCTGCTTTTCTTCTTAGGCTGTTCCTATCATACGGATATTGAGTATTTGTTATGAAGAGAATTATCATCATACATCATCATCATAATCAATATCATCATCATCATATCATTATGATCATGTGTATTATAATCATTGAGTATTATCATAACCTACACATCATGTATGATTGGTGTTGGTGGTTAGTATGTTTTCCCCATTGTTATTATGTTCGTGGTGTTGTGTTGTGCTGCTGTTGTTGGTGTGTGTGCTGGCTGTTGTGTTGTGGTTGTCTATCATTATTATTGGTTAGTTATTATTATTATTATCATCATCAGCATTTGTATATCATTTGTTGCTGTTGTTGTTGTGTTTGTGTGTTCCGCTTGATGATCATAGTACCATCATTATAATGTCGCCTATCTCTCCAATTATTTTTTTATGTACCTGTTATGGCTTTGTGGTACTTGGTTGGAAAAGAGTTTTGTATTGTTTTACTGGAAGATCTTTGAGATAATACACGCCATATTGAGAGTCTAACAACAACAAAAAAAAAAAAAATAACCAACACACACAAAAAACTCGGAGATCCCTGCTTTCCAAACGAAAAGAGACAGACAAACAAAAGACAAGTGAATATCAAGAGAAAAAATATAACACACACACTGCAAAACATGAAAAAATGTGAATTATCGGCTAAATAGCCTTTCGCAGACAAACGAACAATTGACGAAAACAACACACACTAAAGAAGGAGGGAAAAAAAAATCTGCTTCGCTCAGCAAGAAGCGTGGCAATTGACCAGAAAGAGATAATGTCACGTTTGTGTCGTGTTTTGTCCTTCTGTGCATTTCCATTCAGTGTTCCGTTTCACTTTTGTTTCACTCGTCTGTTTGCTTGTCTTGTCTAAACAACTTTTTCCTTTTATTCCTGCTTCCTCTTTGTTCCGAGTTTTAGCTGGTGGGCAGGCAGATCTGTGTTATTGGCCCTCTGTGGTCTGCGCCTTGGCTGATGTTGGCTTTCTATTCACGAGTCAAGATCCTTCTAAGCCAGTGAATCCACCAAGGCGACTGTTTGGGTTTTGCATCGTTGAAACACACAAACAGGATGAACATGGACAGGGACAAGATCAATATCAAGCAATGCATGACATAGGGGTGCACAGGGGGGGTGGGGGGGGGGAGGGGGGGGCGAAAATAAGAGACAGAAAATATAGGAGAATGGCCGTTAAGCTGGACGCGCGCACGTGCGCGCACGCACACACACACACACACACACACACACACACACACACACACACACACACACACACACACACACACACACACACATGCGCGCGCGCGCACTCACTCACTCACACACACACACACACACACACACACACACACACACACACACACACACACACACACGCACGCACACACACACACACACACACACATCTGCAGATCAACTAAATAATCATATTGCAACCATAGCAGATAGAATCATATTAAATGATAAATCTAGTGAAAATAATCTCAATTATTTAGAACAAATACATCCATTCTAAGGATATTTGTGTTCCATTTAGTCTGAAACCCATGACCGTTTTAGATGTTAGTAAAGCCTTGTCCACTTCAACTCAGTCAAATACTCGTGATTTAGATGGTATCGAGACAAAAAATACTTAAGTTGTCATGTCCTGTTATCACAGATACTTTGACATACTTATACAATTTATGCATAGATAAAACAAACTTTTCCTCTAAAATTTAAGAAAGCTAAAGTTATTCCTCTGTATAAAACTGGGGATTCTTCAAACCCATCAAATTACAGACCGATATCCATTTTATCAGCCATAGCAAAAACGATCGAAAAACACATGCATAAGTCTCTGTATTCTTATTTCGCTGATAACAAACTTCTCCATGAAAGTCAGTCGGGCTTTCGAAAACATCATTCTTGCCACACAGCCCTCATGCAGCTTATGGACAGTCTTCTTTGCAGCATAAACGAGAATAAATTTGCTGGTATTCTCTTCATAGATTTTGAAAAAGCGTTTGATGTCATCAACCATTCTTTGTTGTGCCGTAACTTGAACTTTACAAACTGACTCCAGAATTCATAAGTCTTATTTCATCTTTTTTATGTGACCGAAAACAATTAGTAGCTGTAGCTGACAAATTGTCAACATTTATGCCTGTCAAATATGGTGTTCCACAAGGCTCTGTGTTAGGACCTCTTTTGTTTACTATTTACGTAAAATGATTTGCCTTGTTTTGTTAAATGTAAATGCGAAATGTTTGCAGATGATACATCTCTTCACGAAAACGACTCAGATGCCTATGAATTAACAATTAAGCTTCAAGCAGATATCGATAAACTAACTGAATGGACACAACTAAACCATATGTCTTTAAATGCTATGAAAACGAAGTGCATGTACGTGTCTACAAGACAAAAACGACAAAAAATGAAATCAAATTTTCAGCCTTTACTCATATCCAACAACAAAGTTGAGGAAGTCAGTTCACACAAAACACTAGGTGTCATTATTGACAAAGATTTATCTTGGACTGAACATATAACATTCTTAGCAAAACGCCTTTCAAAAAAAAATTTCAGTTGTCTCGGATGAAAAATTTCCTCAATGGCCACTCTCGAAAACTTTTTTCTGTGCACATATTTTGTCATTAATTGATTATGCATCAACCCTTTGGGACAACTGTAGTGAACATAATTTAAAATTAATTCATCGTCCGTACCAAACAAGCATTGAAATTAGTATTGTTAACATCGAGCTCCCTAACTGATGAAGATTACAAACAACTCAAAATGTTAACCTTCCCAAACAGACTCTTTTTTTCAATAAAGCCCTTTGTATGCATAACGTTATTAATGGAACAGCTCCCCAAAAGATTACAGAAACATTTAGAGTCAATTGCCATAGACATAATAATTTATTGTCCATTCCTAGACCACGCAACAATTTATACAAAATCCAGTTTTGTATATTCAGGTGGAAATCTGTGGAATAAACTCACAAAACCCTTAAAATATGAAAAAATAAAAACACATTTAAGACAAAATTGAAAGATTATCTCATGAATCGTTAACCACATATCACACTGAAAAAATGTCCATCCTGTGCAGAAAAATACATTGGTAAAGATAAACA
>JADBJO010036123.1:0-2500 GCA_016801955.1 Conus betulinus | reverse complement strand
TATTTTGTCTGTCTATCTGTCTCTGTATCTTTTTTTTTCAGTAGATACAATACCTGTCTTGAACAAAAAAAAACAAACAAAAAACAAAAAAAAAACATGCTCTGAGAATTTTGTTTCTGGGGGTGATGACAGCACTTGCTTTCGGAGGGGGGGGGGGGGGGGGGGGGGGGCATGAAAAAAGACACTTTAAACAAAGTGCACGTACGAAGTGAGTGACTGCACACCTGATAGGGTTTCTGAGAAAAGCTAATTAGTTTGTAATGAAAGCAGCGTAATCAGTTTCTAAGGCAAGGGTGGGCTATTTTTGGCGCTGTTTACTGTGCCACTGTAAACACAATACTGTGGCTGGCGAGAGATCTGAAAAACCGTACTGAGAAGACCCACAGGTTTCACCCCGAAGTTAGCCGACATCATGCTCATGCGCATTGGGTTATTCACTCCTGGTTTGCCTTTCCGTCACTTGATG
Source organism: Conus betulinus (assembly GCA_016801955.1). NCBI lineage: Eukaryota > Metazoa > Mollusca > Gastropoda > Neogastropoda > Conidae > Conus > Conus betulinus. Next base: position 2,034 of record JADBJO010036123.1, on the reverse strand, counting down.
ATGTAATTGCGGGTGTTGTCTTCAATAAACGTCAAAAGATGAGATGAATTGTCATTTGTTCTCATCATCTACTCAAGACAGGACTCTGTCGGGATAGTACATTTATACAGTACGCTACAAAACAGTACAGTAAGTGGGAGAAGAACTTGATTTTACAATTGAGACAAAGTGGAACAGTGGTCTAAGGGATAAAACATGATGTAAATACAAGAAACTTTTTTTCCAAATCATTGATAATCATGCATGGCAAAAAGTTTATTTTTGCTCATTCATTCAATATCATCTCTGCTGTACGCCGCACTGCTGGTTGTAGCAAATAAAAACGAATATTAACACTATATCAGGAATAAATTTACGGTATTCGCGTGTGTGTGCGTGCGCGCGCGCGCACGCACGCGCACGCACGCACACACACACACACACACACACACACACACACACACACACACACACACACACACCATATGCGCCGGCAAAATGCTCAAGCGTTCAACATACTAAACATCGGTTGACAGACAGACAATAGACGATAGACAGACACATATACAAAGTAGGCAGACAGATAGATATCTGGTTGGTGGGTTCAATTCTCCACGGTCTGTCCATGTGTGTTGATAACTGCAGACTATATCCTGTATTATTCCAGCTCAGGTTTCATTCAGTCTGGAACCTGTACGGAAGGACAATGGGCATCTCCAAGAACGATAAATCATGATCACACTCTTAAGTGCACTGATAATGTCTTCTTCCTGTACGCATGCGACACATGGACTCAAACAGCGGGCAACGAATCAAGAATCCAAGTCATGGAAGGGAGGTGTTATCACCAGATGCCTAAACAGCTGACACACTGGACCACATCACGTATGAACAAGAAACGCCACAGCATCAAACAGCGTAACATACCAAACTGACCATCAGTTCAGAAAAGAAAACTACTTTGGTATGGCCACGCAAACAAGGTCTGAGACAAATGAGCCGTGGACTCAGCAATAAAAATTGGTGTAACCAGCCCGCCGTGACGAAGTGGTCAGCGGTCGCGGACTCTCCGATGACCCTGAGAGCTATGCCGGCGGGAGATTCGTCTCCTGGTAGGGCCACCCATGCCGGACAGGTCAAAGGGTAGGGACCAGACGAAGAGTGATCCACTGGTCCTCCAGGTTGGGGTTTGGGCACAGGGCTAACACACTCTGTCCCGTAAAGAAATCTCTTGTTACGGAAACAGCAACAAAACAAAGGAACCCCAAACTCGGGTGTGATGGGCTTCCAGAGTCATCGGAAGATACTCGTATGAATGACAGTGGTGAAAGCCGAAAGGAAGCCACTGACAGGAAGATGGAAGTACTGAACACCAAATGCAAAACCAGGATTGGATTCTGGAATGTGAGAACGATGTATGACACAGGAAAACTAGCACAGGTTACAGCAGAGAGATGAGACGATACAAAAACTACACATCCTTGGGAATAGGTGAAAGTTAAAGTAGGTGGACAGGTTCTGGAAGACTAAGACTAAAAAAACTAGCACAGGTGAGACAGTGCTATACTCAGGTAGGGATGACGACCAACACTTTCAAGGAGTAGCCATGATCCTAAAGAAAGGAGTAGAAAACAGTTTGATAGAGTGGAAACCTGTCAATAGCAGAATCATCAAGATCAGGATGAAGGGGAAACAGATCCAACACTACTATCATCCCAGTGTTATGGCCCCCACAAATGACAGCGACGAACAAGACAAAGATGAATTCTACGAGCAGCTACAAGCTGAATTAGAAAATATTCCAAGGCACGATTTAAAATTGTCATGGGAGACATGAACTGCGAATGCGGAAGGTAGAAATAAGTGACCAACAACCAACTACGATAGAGCCATGGGAAAAAGAGGGCTGTGTGGCATCATGAAAAGATGCAAATGGGAGAGGCTGCTAGAACTATGTACCACCTACAATCTTGTATTGGAGGGACCCTCTTTCCCACACAGAGACATCCATAAGCTGACATGGCATTCCCCTAATGGAAGGGACAGAAATCAAAT
>JADBJO010036122.1:7500-11430 GCA_016801955.1 Conus betulinus | reverse complement strand
CGGTCTTTTCAAAACCGATTTTTATTATCATGCAAGAATGCATGTCTGAGAAAAATGGATAAACAATCATGAAACTATGATGTGGAAAAAGAAAGAATCCAGGCTACTCGTCAGACGGGCACGCGAGCGAGAGGAGGACAGAGCGATGGTAAAACCCTTTAAGGATGCAAACGCAATACTTACTCGTGACGTTCGTCATGATATTTCCCCACAATTGTCAGTGTTTACTCTGAAATAGCGAAGCGGCGGTGGAGTCAAGTTGATAATGGGCCCGCTTTAGAAGAGCGGAAATTCCAGACCTGTGGCTGGAATTTCTTACAGGGCTGTTTCCATGCTCTCCGCTCTTTCTTCCCTCCACCCCCCCACCTCTGTGAATTATCTGAATAACATCTGTGTCAAAAACATTTCGAATTACCTGAATGATCATCTATCTTTCAGTATCAAAATTGGACGAAATGTGAGAGTGTCTTTCATTTGTTGAAACGCTGTTTCTTGAGACAAATCCCACAGTCAAGCTGCATGTTTGCAGAAAAAATGTGTCAGGATGTCCTTTTCGAGTGAAATTCGGAAGGAATCCGCAAGCTGGTTTACAATTCCAGAAGAAAGCGCCAGAGGTCCGCGACTGACTTTGGAGCTGTGAATTTCTAAATTGTTTCCACTTCGTCACGATCAGCATGAACTGCATGTTCATTGACAATATAACCCACAAATTCAACAGAAGATTCTGAAGTTCACACTTCTCATTCAGACTAATACCAGATGCGCGAAGCCATTAAAGGTCTTCTGTAGCACGTTCGTTATTAATGGGTTAATCAGAAGAATGTAAGAGTATAGTGTCCATTTAACAGTTGAAATCTTCGAGGTCTGTTAGGATTTCAGATAATGGTCTCCGGAATATTCAAGTGAGAGCTGATTCCAGTTGGAAGGCTCTGAAAACAATTGCATCCACACGGAACGAAGAAAGTGGTAATTCTTTTTTTTTTTTTTTTTTTTTTTCCTGTTAATGTTCTCTTGGTGGAATCTGTAGACGCCGCTCTTTGCATTAAGTCTTGTGAAAAGTTAGCGAATTTTGCGGGACTGTCGTCGATTAATGACCTTATTTTTCACATTTAACAGATTCGTTACGTGTGATCAACACAAATTACTGAAGCAACCGGTTTGGGGATCACAATTATACTCAAACATGGGGTATTTGGTTTGTTACAAGAAATATGACCCCTTTTTTGTCCGTTCTTTTCACCGGAACTCTTCTATTACTTTTCTATCAAAGGGTGGCAATCTTTTAAACAGTATATGAAGGCACAAGGATGTCAAATCTGAGCGAAAAGCGATGCTGTAAAGTTTTTTGCTTTTTTTTTTTCTCGCATTTTTAATTCTATGCCCAGTTAACATTGATGAGAATTCATCTTAAAATCTGCTTTTCAGACTTCGCCAGTTCCAGAGACAAGACCCAGTTGTACACATGCCCGTCAACTGGAGAGAGAATTGGAGTTTATTCATTCATTTGTTCAATATTTATTCTGTATCATTATATATATATATATATATATTATATATATATATATATATATAAATATTACTATATATATATATAATATATATAATATAGATATATATATATATATAATATATATATATATTTTATGACACATATACACAGACGAATCATTTTTATGGAGAGAGAGAGAGAGAGAGAGAGACAAAGAGGAGAGAGAGACTAACCCACCACACACACAACACACACACACACACACACACCACACACACACACACACGTGAATGATAGAAAGAAGAGCACACACGAGCAATACAGAGATACACAGAATGGTGTGAGACTGAGACAGACAATCATAAGAGAGAGAGAGAGGAGAGGAGAGAGAGGAGAGAGAGAGAGAGGGAAGAGGAGAGAGAGAGAGAGAGATGTGAGAGCGAGAGAGGAGATTGAGAGAGGAGGAGAGAGATGAGAGAGAGAGAGAGAGGGGAGGAGAGAGAAGAGATTGTAATGAGGCAACAACTCTTAGACAAAGCCAAAAAACGCAGGTTACATTCACACGATAACACATTTTACAACACACTTGTTTGGGAGCAACAACACTCATTCTCTCCGTTTGTAAATGTAAACTCTGCAGAGAAGGTCGTATAAATAAAAAAACAACAACCACGAAAACCAAGGATTCTAGACCATAAAAAAGCAAATCAGGCAGTTTCGGATAAAGACAGAATGACCCGCAATCGATGGCATCAAGACAGTAATAAATTTCCATTAGCGTGAAACGCCGTATTTACTCCCGACATTCGTGATAATGATTCCTCCACAATTGCCAGTTTTCATGTCGTTTCCATGGAAACGCTAATTATAAGGTATGGAGTCACTTTCGAGCTAGCTGTTAATTGAGTTCGTGACACAATTAAGGAACAGTCGAAAACCAGCGGATATGACGTGTTCGTGCGGGCCTTTGAGTGGGAGAGAGAGAGAGCGTTAGATGCTCAAAACAATAATAATAGCATGACAATTGACGTTTTCGTTTGATTTGATGAAATAAAAAAAAGGTGAGGGGGAGGGGGGGGGGGGGGGGGGGGGGGTGGGGGGGGGGGGGGGGGAAGTGGGGAGTAAATTTTCCCCCCCCGATATTTGTAAGGTTTTCAGACATAGTAACGAATCCTCATGTGTGTATATAGCCTATGTACGTATGTATGTATGTACGCGTATGTATGCCACGCCATGTATACAGGGTTATATCTCCAGTATTTCTACATTTGTGTGTCTAAAAAAAAAAAAAAAAAAACTCTTGGTATGTCCTCATGTTGAAATCTCTTGAGGGACAGCCCTCCGAGATATGAACGCTAGTGGATGGACTTTCTTTTTGAGTTACTGAGATTTTGTGAAAAATCGGTCGTCACATGGTTGGGGGCCAAATTACTTTTGTTAAACCAAGCTATTTTCCCGCTTCTCTGTAGATAGTTCCATAATGGATTCTGAAGTGATGACATTTTGAAATTCGGAGCTTTAGTATTCATTTATAATACAGCAACAGACTTGGCAAACTGTCTTCAAATTCGACATGTCTTTATAAATCACTTTGCTACCTCGAGAACGTGGCACTCTCTCGTGTCATTTCGGTCCTGCAAATGCAATAAATATCATGTTTTGAAATTAAGTATTGATGTAGTAGATCATGAAATCTTCGTGATGGCTGTTTAGTTGTCTTGATTTTGAAAGTCGAAAGCTGCTTAAAAAATCCATGAAACCTTTTTCGAAACAGCTTACAGAGAAGATTTCTAGTAACTCCATCTCCACTGATTAGACCAGTTATTTTAAAAATATGAAATGCATTTATTTCTCACCAGTCTGTCTTTATTTCTTTGAAAGTCGGCGTTTATTACTCAGTAGCTGTGAAGGCGTACAGTATGACATTACGACGATCAATACTGGTGTATGACGGACGGGCGTTTTCCTATCTCGAATTAATTCATTGTGTGTGTGTTTAAAATCGCGTATACGTAAATCGTGTCCTTTTTTTTTTGGTGGTTTTTCCACATTTATCGTAATACGCACATGTTCCAACGAGTTTTGTTATGCTTACAACAGTTTTCCACTACAGCATAAAACGCCCGAGTATCTAAACGAATACTAAAGGAATTATAAGAATACTAAACGAATTAAAAATGAAAAGCGTTCGCTAACAAGAAACGGTATTTAAGAAAGAGAGAGAGAGAGAGAGAGAGAGAGAGAGAGAGAGAGAGGAGAGAGAGAGAGAGGAGAGAGAGAGAGAGAGAGAAACAAAAAAAAAAAGAAAGAAAAGAAAAAGAAAGAAAAAAGCTTGCGCGTCGATCTTGTCATTCTGTACCAAGATAATGGTTGCATCGCGGCTCACACACCTGCCCTGAAAGAAGAGAAAATCGGATTCAGGGTTTCAGTTCCGTGCGGGA
>JADBJO010036122.1:0-2500 GCA_016801955.1 Conus betulinus | reverse complement strand
CAGTTTGGATACCTAGGTGCACGGACGCAGTCTTTTTGAAGTCAAAGTCGGTGCGAACTCAGACATCTTTCAGGCACTTGGGAAGAGGACGGTTAAATCGAGGTTCTGTGTGTTTGTGTGCAGCATCGTATCATCCCTTTCAAAGAAAGGACTGGGGGCGTCCGAACAGATGGAAACACACACACACACACACACACACACACACACACACACACACACACACATGAACACGTGCACGCTCTCACACATTTTCACGCACACACACACACACACACACACACACACACACACACACACAGAGAGAGAGGATGAGATCTACATGCACACTAATGGAGTGTCTAGACACAATCTTGAAAGAAGAAATATGGCTACTTTATTGGAGGGGATGAACCAGTCACATACCCAACAGAGAACCCCCAAACTCAAGCCACAGAACAAGAAAGAAGGCACTAACCCATCAAACATCCCTTTTAACTTTAATGGACATCTACGAGCAGTTCATAAATGTTCCACCAAATGTGTGTGTGTGTGTGTGTGTGTGTGTGTGTGTGTGTGTGTGTGTGTGTTTATCACTAGAAGACGTAAATATTTTTCTATGATGTAAGGTGGCATGGAAAATTGTTCCTGTTAAGTGTTTTTCAGGAAAAACGTTTGAAATGAACTACCTTTTGTTGTTGTTGTTGTTGTTGTTGTTTCTGTTTCTTTACATATATAATATACCACAGTGTTACGTGATACCAAACCTGACGTATCCACCTCCTCATCCCTCTCCCTCACGATCGGCTGGGCTATACACAACACATGAAACGAGATGCAAAGCATACAAACGCACTCCCAGTTTATCTTGAACACGCGTGAGATATTCCATAAAGAGGAAAAAACCGTTTGGGGCCCTTATAGCCGTTAGTAACGGCTATTCTGGTGAACATCGGCCATCATCTGACTCATAATGAACATAACCTACAATTTTCAGAAAGATCGCCCAAGTACTTTCTGAGATTTTTCATAAAGAAGAAAAAACCATTATGGGCCGTTATAGCCGTTAGTAGCGGCTATAACGGTAAAAATAAACATCGGGCATCATTTGTGACCCATAACGAACATACCTACAAGTTTTCAGAAAGATCGGCCAAGTAATTTCTGAGATATTTCATACAAAGGAAAAAAAACCGTTATGGGCCGTTATGGCCATTAGTAAACGGCTATAACGGATAAATTAAACATCGGGCATTATCCGTGACCCCATGATGAACATACCTACAAATTCTCAGAAATATCGGCCAAGTACTTTCTGAGATATTCCATAAAGAAGAAAAAACCGTTATGGCTCGTTATAGATGTTAGTAACGGATATAACGGTAAAAAATAAAACATCGCGCCATCATCATCCATGACCCATAATGAATATATCTACAAGTTTTCAGAAAGATCGGCCAAGTACTCTCTGAGATATTCCTTAAAGAAAAAAAAACTGTTGTGGGCCGTTATAGCCGTTAGTAACGGACACAACGGTAAATTAAAAACATCGGGGCATCATCCGTGACCCATAATAAACATACCTACAAAATGTTCAGAAAGATCGGCCCAGTAGTTTTGTCTGGAGCGAGGTGGAAAACACATTTTGACCACGGACACACACACACACACACACACAACAGATTTCTTCGCTCCCATCGTAAAAGTTCTCCCTGTTCTATAAGAACTGGGAATACAATAAAACGAGAACTCTTCTCTAGTTGTCTGGTGGAGACGCAAACAAAATCACAAAATAGCATGGTCTGCAGTGTTTCATCTGTCTCCAAGACGTTTTAAAACGCTGTGACGACCAGCCCAGAGGCGGTTAAGACGTGTGGGACAGGGACACGCGAGACGCGTCATGGGAACGGAACCCACGCATTTGGGTGGGACCGAGAAAGACAGACAGACAGACAGACGGACAGACAGACAGACAGACAGACAGGCACGCGAGGGAAGGATACTGGCACCGTCCAAGCGGATGCCGTGTTTATTACTGGCTCACGGAGAAGGAGGCAGACGACAGGTTGTCGAAAATCAGTTATGTTTTTCACACGTCACAGACGCTGGGAACACTTCATGGCCGGCGGGCCCGGCTTGATCACCCATCGTTTTTTAAACCAGCACTCTGGGAGGGCTCATCCTTTTGAAACTGCATATTGCATTGCACACATATACACGCATACACACACACACAAAATGTCGAGACGAGGGCGAGAGGAGGAGAGAGAGAGAGAGAAGACGAGAGAGGAAGGAGAGAGGAGAGAGAGAGGAGAGAGGGTCGTGAGAGTGGAGGGTTGTCGGACGCGGATAATGGAAGAGGAGAGGGGTATGGGGGGAAACACGACTGAAAAAACAATTTGAACAGATATTCAACATGGCACTAGTTTAAAATGAGAACCTATGAGGGTACCTGCCTGTACGTCACCGTTTGTGCGCTGTAGACACGTGAAATTTCTAGGCCCGTTTACCATGCTCATACTGT
>JADBJO010036121.1:0-2500 GCA_016801955.1 Conus betulinus | reverse complement strand
CCCCCCCCCCTAGGAAGGCGATCAACCACTATAAGACCAGACATCAGCCCCCACCCCCCAAACCCCCACCCCACTGCCTCTGTGAGCTTAGAACTGGACAGAGGGGGTGACTGTGAGTTTTGAGATCACCCCTCCCCCCACCCCCCCCCCCCCCACCAGTTTGTTTGTCATGTTTGTGGGTTGATCAGTGTCTGTGAGGTGGCAGGTGAGTTTCGACATATCAATTTTAGTCCAAAAAGTTATTCCCCACCCATGGTGCTAGAGACCACATGCTGGATGTTTGGAGGGGGACTAACTCGACACATGTCTAAAACTTTTCACCACACCCATGTGCTGGATATTTGTTGAATAGGGGGAGGGGGAGAATGGGAGCGAGTTCAGGCATAAGGTGAAATTCAGCTCCCCTCCGCCTGAAACGAAACAAAGAGTGAGAACAAAATTACTAAGCTGCCAAACCAAAAATTACAAAACTAACACAGTCCGTTTCGACCTATCGGGTTCTTCTTTAGCAGGCCAAACAAAACTTCAGTTGCCATGAAAACACAAAGGACGGACAGACAGTCACGTATCTCTTCCATCTGGGTGAAAAGATGAGGTCGTGGGTAAACAACTGAAACTACGGAAATGGAACGGTCTGATTGTTATCTGTCTCGTCTTAAGAGGACTCAATAGGTCTCCCACGAAACGCTTTGTGTTTGTTTTGCGATTTTTTTTTTTTTTTTTTTTTTGCTTTGGTTGTTTTGACGGGCCCAGTAATTTAGTTTTCTGCTCTTGTTTTCAGTTTCATCCTGCAGAGAGAACCCACTTTGAAAGCAATTCCCTCCCTTGCTGGTGTGGATTCAATCACAGATGGGACAGGGTGTGCTTTCCGCTTAGTGTCGCTTAGTGTCGTCTAGCGTGACAGAGATTCAATCGACCAGACCTACAACGTTCACTTACTTACTTAGGCCCAAAGCTCAAGGTTGAGCATAGGCCATCGACAACACTCCGCCATCGCACTCGGTTCTGGGCTGCTCGCTGAATGCCTGTCCAGTTGGTCCCCTGCCTCTTCATCTCTGCTCAGTGTCTCGCCTCCAGCTGCTGCGAGGTCGGCCTCTCTTCCTTGTCCCCTGCGGTTCCATGTCAGGGCTTGGCGTGTGGTGCTGGATGCTGGCTTCCTGAGAGTGTGTCCAATCCAGCCCCACTCCCTCCGCAGAATCTGCTGGCCACAGGTTTCCTGTCCTGCTTGCTCCATAGATCTCATTGTTGATCTTCTCTCTGGCCATCTCTGATTTTGAAGATGTGCCTCAGACAGTCTACGTTATTAAGTTAATTCTTGTCGACAAGACATGATATTACCATAAAGATCTGTCTACCAGGCATTTAATACAGTACTAATTTGTTTTGGTGCTGTGTAGATGTTTGTTTTCTGTCGGTTTATGTTTTATTAATGGGTCTTGGTCGATTGCTTTCTCAGTTTGTAGATATCTATGCATCCATTGTTTTTGTTTACTTCTGTGTACATTTCACTTCAGTAAGGAGCTTAGACCTTTCTTTTCAATGAATGTTTGATTCTGGTCTGTGTGTCTGTCTGTCTGTCTGTCTCTCTTTTCTTTCTTTCTCTCTCTGGTCGCTTTCTCCCTCTTCTCTCTTCTCGCTCTCTCTCTCTCTCTCTCTCTCCCTCTCTCTCTCTCTCTCTCTCTCTCGTCGTATGCCTCCCTCCCTTTGGGGCCGCTTTAAGCCATCGACCAAAAACGAACAAAAACACCATAACTGATTGCATTTTTTCGCAAAACGATCGCGTACAACGGAACCCCTAGCGTTAAGAAAACTCTGTATTTTGAAGGTTGTCGAGAAACGGAAGAACTACTACTGCACTGGATGTAACTTCTGGTCTCATGTAAGTAACATAAGGAGAGAGATGTGTCAGATCTTACCACACACAACTGTGGATTGGACTGGACCTACTCAACGAATTACAGGGCAGTGAAATGACCGCTGCGCTCATGGACTTGAACCAGTAGACAAAGGAGGAAGAAAAACGTTCGTTTTGAACTTGAATGAATACATTATGGTTGAGAGGGCGAAAAAAACGAAATCTGGGAAAACCTCAGGCTGTGACAAAATATATGCGGATTTTTTTTAAAACGAAAGTGTTCCTTCTCCTTTTATAAAAACAAATTATTAATTGAACTGTGCGATTCTGGTTATTTTCTTAAGACGTGTCATGGTCTATATCAAATACCTTTTTATTTTAATTTTTTTTAGAAACATGGAGTCCTTCGTCTTTGACGATGATCGTGGGATATGTAGCTATTGAGGTTAACTGACAAAGGTTTTTTTTTGCTGGTATTCTGAGCGAGGCGCTTTCTAGAAGAGGACCCAAAAGAGTCCGGAAAGGAGATGTAAGTAAAGAAGAGGCATGATTTGGTGGAAACAGCAAAACAAAACAATATCCAAAGTGATCACATTTTTACTGGAACATCAATGATCATGAAGCTGCAAACGATGGAAGTCGGCG
>JADBJO010036120.1:0-11431 GCA_016801955.1 Conus betulinus | reverse complement strand
TCTTTTCTAAAATAAACACATCTAGCTGAACAGAAAGATATACACTGCTAGCTTATTCCACACACCCCTTAGTTTATTCCAAGTCTAAACATGTCCATATGTTGTAGGAATGAAGTGCAGGCACATGGACAGTCAAAAGCGATACACATACAAAACTGGGATGAAGCTGAAGAAGCACTGGCCCACCACTGTCTGTTACTGACAGGACAGATCTGATTGCCCAGTAGACAGTAGGGTTTATATCAAAGCACAGGACAGATCACTCACATCCTCCAGGGACTGAACAGGGCGGGTAGTCGTCCCTACACAGTAAATCCCTCCTGAAGCATCCTCATGGATTCGTATGAAAGACTTTCGGCTCTGTAACAAATGCAAAATTAAATTATACAGCATTCACTTGCATCCGTACATACATGCACACATGTGGATGAAGGAAGCGAAAGAAATGGGCGTGTGTGCATACTAAGATGATTTTGCTATACTTTGTACTGAAGATTACCATGGTTGATGATGATGATGTTGTTGTTATTTTTGTTATTGTTGCTGTATTTTTTTTTTTTTTTAGGTAAAAAGAAACTCTTTCATAATTTCAGTATTTCATCTGGAAACAAAACTTTGTTTCAAATGTTACAGGCAGCACATAAATAGTTACAAACAGCATGTAATGCAGGAACATGTGCACTACCTTCCTCCTCAAAAACAAGAGCAACTGACACACACACACAATTCTCCATATCTGTTCACAAGAATACTCAAGCAAAAACAATATCCTCATATTTCCCCAAGGCCCTGCATCTACACCTTACCCAAATGACCACTCATATACACACAAGAGCTTTAAGCAATCTCAAATCACCCTTCCTCCCCATGGGTCTGCATCAGTTCAACAAAATCACCAATTCGTGCTGCAAAGACATGTACTCTACCCCCACACAGAAAACTGTTTTATCAGTTTTAAGAACTTCAAAGCAACAACAGAAAGAACGAGAAAATTCAAAGAGAGATATATTACTGAAGCCAATAACCTGACTGAGCCTAACAATGATTAAACCCAGATTTGAACAATAGGACATTTCGATAAAACAACAACAACAACAAACATGTATTATTCTGCTGACCATTAAAAAATGCTATATATTAGCCACCTGCACAATATGTCGAGCATTCGTAAAAATCTATCCCCCCCCCCCCCGGGCTTTGCCAGCCATAGAAAGGCTACTCATCATCAAGGCAACAGAAAGTCAATGAATACATTGTTATCAAGCATCATTCAAACACCGCCCACAGCCCCTCCTTTCTCTAGCCTGATTTCTGACAGCATTATCACCACAGAAAACTTACAATGGCCAAACCTGACCTATCACAAAGGCCAGGGCTGACCTATGACAAAGGCAAGAGGCTTACAATAGCCAAACCTGACCTATCACAATGGCAAGAGGCTTACAAAGGCCAGGGCTGACCTATCACAATGGCAAGAAGCTTACCAAGGCCAGGGCTGACTTCTCACAGTGCTGTCATAATGGCGAGATGCTCACAATGGCAAGCCTATATACTGGTAAGGCTTTCACCAAAATATTTCATGTACAAAGCCTATACAACTATAATACTCACATCTACTGACTTTCACTCACACACACACACGGATGCACATACACATGCCTGCGAGCGCATGCGTGCACGCACACACACACACACGCACACACACACACACACACACATGCGCGCACGCGCACACACACGCACGCACGCACGCACATGCATGCACACACACACACCACACACACACATCACACACACACACACACACACACATACAAGTACAGATCCATTCCTCACCCTTATATCTGGGTCACGGGTAGTGTCCAAGAGGTCAATGATTTCCTCATTGTACAACTGCAACACACAACAACAAACACAACATGACACCCCAAATCATCTCCCTGTTCTACAAACACAGCACATGATCCTCTTTCTCTTCCACCTCCTTTCCACTGCCTGGCCCCCATGACACTCTTTTTTTCTCTCCCTTTTTTCCAAAACAGGGTTGGTTTTGATAAACGCTGTTGTGGACACAAAGGCCCTTCTCTCTAGTCCAGAACCAAATGCTGAAGGACTACACTCAAAGAACCCTACAACTGCTGTTACCCAAACCCTTGATATTAGACTGACCCACCGATCAACATAGGGCTGACAAACATGAGGCCAGTGGGAATCAACTTTTGAAACTGGAAGCATCTTGTTATCAGACTGCTACACTGACCAACAGAGGGCTGACTAAACACATCAAGGCCTACAGAGATCCACTTTAAGTGAAAGCATCTTGCTATCAGACTGCTTCACTGACCAACATAGGGCTGACAAACTGTCTTTTAAGACAGGTAGTTCCTAATACCCACAGAACAGCATTTTCAGCTCTTTTCAGTCTCATTTACCTATCCAACATGGCTCTGAGACACGTTTTCATGGTGTCAGTTTTGATTCATGTAATTAGGGATTCTAAGAATGATTCTGATGTAGGAGAGAACCCAAGAATTTACAGGGGAAGGCTGTCATAAGGGTGCTATGTGAAATTACGTAGTTCAGGTCCTATCGTACATGAACTTTGAAAACAGAAATGAACTGTAAAAGTAGACCATCATTCAGAGCAGAACATTTCTGACATGGACTGTGAAAGTAGATTATCATTCAGTGTTGAATCTTTGTGATATGAACTATGTAAGTAAGTAGACCATCATTCACAGCAGAATATTTCTGATGTGAAGTGTGAAAGCAGACCTGGCCATCGTTCAGTGTAGAACTTTTGTGATATGAACTGTGAAAGTAGACCATCATTCAGTGTTGAATCTTTGTGATTTGAACATTGAAAGTAGACAATCATGCAATGCAAAACTTTTGTGATATGAACTGTGAAAGTAGACCATCATTCAGTGTTGAACCTTTGTGATAAGAAACTGTGAAAGTAGTCCATCATTCTATGTTGAACCTTTGTGTCATGAACTATGAAAGTAGACCAGCATTCAGTGCAGAGCCTTTGTGATACGACCTGTGAAAGTAGACCATCATTCAGTACAGAACCTTTGTGTTATGAACTGTGATAGTAGACCATTATTCAATGTTGAACCTTTGTGATAAGGACTGTGAAAGCAGACCATCATTCAGTGTTCAACCTTTGTGTTATGAACTGTGAAAGTAGACCATCATTCTGTACACAACCTTTGTGATATAAACTGTGAGAGTAGATCATCATTCAGTGTTCAACCTTTGTGATATGAACTGTGAAAGTAGACCATCATTCCATGTTGAACCTTTGTGATAAGAACTGTGAAAGTAGACCATTGTTCTATGTGTGATCCTTTGTGATAAGAACTGTGAAAGTAGACCATCATTCGGTGTTCAACCTTTGTGTCATGAACTATGAAAGTAGACCAGCATTCAGTGCAGAGCCTTTGTGATACGACCTGTGAAAGCAGACCATCATTCAATACACAATCTTTGTGATATGAACTGTGAACTGTGAGTAGACTACCATTCAGTGTGTTGAACTTTTGTGACAGTAGATTATCATTAAGCGCAGTATTTTTCTGACATAAACTGTGAAAGCAGACGATGACTATTCAGTGCAGAACTTTTTTTTGACATACACTGTGAAGACAGACCAATTCATTTGAAACAAAACCACTATGGCATGCTCTGTACGGTGTTTGAGGCATTTCAGGGATGGGTAAGGAGATGGGGGGGAACAGGGAACAGGGGGGAGTTGCAGCCAAAACAACAACTAGACATAACACAATAAACATGCACTGCATGACACATGGTGAAAAACATTACACGTCATCAACCAATTTGAGCCAAATGAGTGACCTGCACACTCACAACAGCAGTCCATAATTCAGAACAAGACGTTTACGCACAGGTCACGAGCGACAAGTCAAAAACAACCCACAGCCACTCCATTACACCACCCACACATCTGCCCCTAAAATTAGGGAACTGGGCAGTAGAACAGGTCAACTGGGGTCACTTAACGACCCTCCCAGCTAGCCATGGACAGGTGCCGACACCTGTGATCAGTCAAGTGGTTCACACCTTTTGCCCTTCCCCCCTCTGTCTCTTCCACCATTGAAGTTCCCGCATGTGGATCATTTTACCCAGCAGGTGGGGCCTGGTCCAACACCTGTCGCACTGTTTCAGCTAAAGGGGGGCAGGGAAGGACAGGGAAGAGTGGCCATCACTGTCCCACAACAACAAAATATCTCTGTTCTGTCACTCCAGACATGAAAAGGGCTATTACATTTACATATATGAGCAGTTAATGGGAGGGAGTAGATAGACAGACCTGGGGAGAGAGAGTGTACGTGTGTGTAATAGTATGAGAATACGGTGTATGGGTGCATGCTTACGTGAGACAGAAAGAGAGTGAGAGAGAGAGAGAGAGAGAGAGAGAGAAAAAGTGCACACGTGTGTGTGTGTGTGTGTGTGTGTGTGTGTGTGTGTGTGTGTGTGTGTGTGTGTGTGTGCGCGCGCATGCCTGTGTGTGGTGTGTGTGTTTTTGTGTGTGACTGTATGTCAGTGCGGTGTGTGTGTGTGTGTGTGTGTGTGTGTGTGTGTGTGTGTGTGTGTGTGTGTGTGCGTGCCTGAGTGTATACATGCATGTGTGTCCATGTGCTTGTGCAATTCACACACATGTGCCTTTGTGTGTGTGTGTGTGTGTGTGTGGTGTGTGTGTGTGTGTGTGTGTGTGACACATGCATGTCAATAGCTGTTTCAGCGTCTCTGTGCGTGGTGCACATGCACGCGCACGCACGCTTTGCTGTGCTAACAATAAACACTCTAAAACATGACACTGTGCTTGTCTTCTCCCTCCCCCCTCAGTTTGTGTGTAGGTTCCCCGACTCCTCCCCTATGTCAAACAAAAGGCGATGATCTGCATGACAGAATTTTTCCAGTCAGAAACACAGAGCGCAGATCATTGCAATTGCCAGCCAGCAATACAAACAGAAGCAAGAAAAGAGCAAACAGGAGACCAGCACTGGTTGTGAAGCACTGATAGGCTCTTTAAACTATGTCACGCTGGGTACACATCTGGAAAACACAAGGCCACAGATTGAACTCCACGGTTTCCTCTTTGCTCTTTTTTTTTCATCTCTCTCTTTTTGAACATTATCTTATTTAATATTACTAGTGTTTGAGGGGGGAGGGGGGGGAGGGGGGAGGCCACAGAAGTTAACGGAAAAGTGAAGGAGGCGAGGAGGTGATCAACTATCTCTCCAGGGTGTGACTTTAATGCTTCACCTTGTCCGACCTTCTCTTTTTTCAATGTCCATTTTCAGAAAAAAAAATAAGATAACAAGAGAGAGAGAGAGAGAGTAAATGTGTGTGTGTGTGTGTGTGTGTGTGTGTGTGTGTGTGTGAGCACGCGCGTGTAGTAGTGTAGTGTTGTGTATGCGTGTTTATGTGTGTATGTATTTGCACATTTTGCAACTGTGCCTCTGCAGACAGACAGACAGACAGACAAAGCAAAAAAAAAAACAAGAGTTTGGATTGTGAGTGTTTAAAATTACACACCATTAATGTGTGTCCCCATGTATTAGGGAAGCCATCTCACCGAATGTACGGAACTCAAAAATGTACGAAAATGCCATCAAACTGAACAAAAACACAGATGACATCAAACAGGGCAGAATCAACCTAAAGCAGTACAGCGTCGACCTCAAACAGAACATAATCAACGCCAACCAGGAAAGACACGATATCAAGCAAGATAGACTCAGCATCAATGAAGAGAGACACAAAAACTATCAAACAGGTCAAAAAACACCAAACAAGTCACATCAACACCAAGCAGGACAAAAATAAACGTCACAATGGACAGAACCAAACATCAAACTGTGCAGAAACAACATCAAACAGGTCAGAAACAAACATCAAACAGGACATAATAAAAACATCACACAGGTCAAACACACCATCAAACGGAACAGAAACAACATGGTAAAGGTCAGCAGGCCTGTCACGCTGAATGAAAGCTGCATGGTGAAAGCCGTTCATCAGGCGCTGTGAAATCAGCCCTCAGAAAAGAGCCCACATAGCGTCTGATCTTTGCCACTGCATGCTTCAAGCCTCTCTCCTTGCTTTCATGGGAACACAGCTTCTCTCCTTGCTTTCACTGGGAAACTGAGCCTATCTCCCTGCTTTTCAATGGGAACAGAGCCTCTCTCCTTGCTTTCAATGGGAACATAGCCTCTCTCCTTGCCTTCAATGGGAACATAGCCTCTCTCCCTGCTTTCACTGGGAACTGAGCCTCTCTCCTTGCTTTCAATGGGAACAGAGCCTCTCTCCCTGCTTTCACTGGGAACTGAGCCTATCTCCTTGCTTTCAATGGGAACAGAGCCTCTCTCCTTGCTTTCAATGGGAACAGAGCCTCTCTCCCTGCTTTCACTGGGAACAGAGCCTCTCTCTTTGCTTTCAATAGGAACAGAGCCTCTCTCCTTGCTTTCAATTGGAACAGAGAGTCTCTCCCTGCTCTCAATGGGAACAGAGCCTCTCTCCCCTGCTTCCAATGGGAACAAAGCCTCTCTCCCTGCTCTCAACGGGAACAGAGCCTCTCTCCTTGCTTTCAATGGGTACACAGCATCTCTCCTTGCTTCAATGGGAACACAGCCTATCTCCTTGCTTTCAATGGGAACACAGCCTATCTCCTTGCTTTCAATGGGTATACAGCCTATCTCCCTGCTTTCAATGTGTACAGAGCCTATCTCCCTGCTTTCAATAGGTACACAGCCTATCTCCCTGCTTTCAATGGGTACACAGCCTATCTCCCTGCTTTCAATGGGAACAGAGCCTATCTCCCAGCTTTCAATGGGAAAAAAGAGCCTATCTCCCTGCTTTCAATGGGAACAGAGCCTCTCTCCCTGCTTTCACTGGGAACAGAGTCTATCTTCCTGCTCTCAATGGGAACACTGCCATTCCAGGCCAGCAGAGAGTCTAGGCAATGAGCCAGTAATCACAGACACTGCTGGAAACCCATCTCAGCGCAAAGAAAAGCTCAGAAAGACAGACAGGCACAAGTACACACACACACACACACACACACACACACACACACACACACACACACACACTCCCAAACGAGGCATATATATGTTTCTAAATCAAGTGCTGGGTTACTCTCCTCGCCTCTCCCTTTCTAACTGTTCTGATGATATCTATGAAGCTACCACTTCTCCCACAGACTTCATCACCCCTAGCAGTTCTTTTACCAAGTGTGGCCAATTTCCCCGTGGAATGGATCCCAACATCATGTTTACTGTGCCCAGTATGACCATGGTCCTCTCCCACCCCCTTCATCCCAGCACAAAGAAGAGAAAGAGGAAAGCAGCAGGTGAGGATGGTTGAGCGGCAGCCAGACAGGATGAAGAGAGCAGAGGCCAGCTGTGGGATGATTTCACACTTCTCTGCTCCTCCCCCCCCCCCCCCCCCCCCCCCCCCCCCAGTATCATTTTTCACACCCCCTGACTGCTATCAGTGTCACCCCCCCAAAACCCTCCATTCACATCCCTCCTTGGACTTTTAATTTCTACAAACACAGTTAGGGGGTACCTGTCAAAACAGACATACTCAACGCTCCTGCAAGAGGAATTATGCATAGAAATCAAGAAAACAGGGTATGGCAAGGTTTTTTTCTATTTGACTCACAAGCGATGGGCACATGCCACACGTGGATGAGGGACAGAGAGGAGGATGGACAAAGGGAGATGGGAAAAGAGGACATGTAGATTCAATTCCAAACAGGACAGGGAGCTGGGACTAATGGAGAAGGAATGAGGCATGTACATTCAGTTCCAAATGCAGACACATGTACATTCAATTCCAAATGCAGACACATTCAGACACACATTTCCTCACAAAAAACAGCACACTTCATATATATCACAGCACACTACACCACGCACACAAAACACGAGCATACTACATGCACACTATACACACATACAAAAATACACAATGCATACATGTATATTACATATTCTCTCTCTCTCTCTCTCTCTCTCTCACACACACACACACACACACACACACACACACACACAAAAAAAAAAAATCAAAACTTCACAACTTCCTTTCTTCTGAACCACACTGATATAGGTTAGGCCTATTTCACCCGATCTCACCCCCAGCCCCACCTCCTCCCTTCTACCTCTTCCCTCAATTGCAGCACAGCTGTCCGTTTTCAGAATGGCAGAAGAGCGGCAACTAGCAGAACAATCCTTTTCCCTTTCCGCTTTCTCTACAATTACACATCACACACATCCTAAGCCTTCATTCCTGCACTCTCTTTTAATGTAGTGGAAAGTTCACGCCCCGCCATCTACTTCAAACACTTCTATGTATTTGATCATGTTATCTTCACTGGCAGGTGGCCAATGTATTCCACAAGCGCATCATCAGAAACTTTAATGTTGCTATTATATTGTTTTACATGACACTTCAGTGTGTTTGTCACACGCTGAAATTTCAGACTTTCCAAGATTAGTGCCTATTTTCCATCATTTCGGTAACAATGTGAGATACACAATGTGTTTTTTCAAATCTTTGCAATGATTTGTGTTGTTGTTTCAAAGAAAGTAAAATGTTTTATTTGATGCTTTAAAGCAGTTTTTGTTGGTTCGATTTGTTTTTTTCACTGTTTCAAAGCAGCTTCACTGGCCTAATCAACCAACATCTTGCTTAGCTATGTTTGGCAAGATATCTTTATATATGGCCCATCAAAGTTATATACAAGAGAGAGATACAGTTACACAGATATAGACAGATTGATAGATATGCACCTCTGCTGGTGTCAATCATAGTGATATAGAGTGATATAGATACAGATAGACAGATATAGACAGATTGATAGATATGTACCTCTGCTTGGTTGAAATCACATAAAAATGTTGAATCTGGATAAAATATCACTTACACTTTCTTTCGTTTTATTTTTCATATACATTTTTATGTTGAAACTAGATATTTTGGCCCATCTTTTTTCTTTATAAATCATGCCTGTAAACGTTACGGTGTCCAAACCTGACACCAAGATGTTCAGAGAAAATGCAGCAAGCGTAATGTTCACACAATTAAAAGTAAATATCCAGGGTGTATGTTCAATCAGTTTAAAAATGCATCTCCCTACATAAAGTGTTTTTCACTGGACGCTGAAAAACAAACAGGATGTGAAGTGAACCATATGAAAGATAAATTATGAAAAAGTAAGCCTTTTGTGCCATACTCTTTCAACAGACATTTTCTGTTAAAATGGCATATAACTTGTATTTTGAGTATATCAAACATAGCCTTACAACATTAAATATATCAAAAACAGCAAACACATGCCCTGTTAATAACTGATATCAAGCCTAAATATATTCTGCATTTAATTCAATTTACAGTAGAAAATGCAGTTTGCCTGATGTTTTGGTGGTGTTTTAGAACAAATTTCAAAAGGAACACTCATTTTTATTAGTATTCCAAAATCTGACTTTGTACCAAAACTCTGGTAGCCCGTTTTTGAAATGTTAAATGCTCACTGCAATCTTGAACCTCGGTGGTAAAACATGGATAGCCTAACTGTTGCTGCATCGTAAGATTTCAAAATGCAATCGATAAAAATTTTTTTTCTTCTATTTTGTTTTCAAGGATGATCATTATGAATGATGACAATGAAGACTCTCTGAAGCCATCAGCAGGGAATATAAGTGGAAAAAAGCAGTGTTATCCACCACACGTAAGCACTCAGGACACACAGGTGTGAGAACGATCCAGCCCATCTTGAAGACTGGCAGAAAACAGAAAGTTCAGAATGCAATGAATGTGGTGAAAGAAAGCCTCCAGATCAGGGAAATAAACTGGACGCACACAAGCCACTAGGCAGCGACTCTAATCAACAGAAATACAGTGGTGGTCAAAGGTGAAGGGGGAAAGCAAAGACAGACACGTTTAATACAGAAGATGAAGGCAGAAGAAGATGCCAAAAGAACCCAGAAGGCATTTCCAGCCAGGCCAAGAAAGGCACGGGACTGTGCCAGACAACACACTCCAAAAGAAATCTCAGCATGAATGAACGGAACATCCTGCTCCTACTGGGATCAGCTTCATCCTCAGAGACATCACCTCTTGCACTTGAACACAAACATGCTGTCATAGGATGCACACCCATTCACTTTCAACTTCCTTTTCATTCATCCCCCCCCCCCCCCCCCAGCCAAATGAAAAAACAACAGTTATCGCCTATAATCAGTCATACCTACAAAGAGGGCTTCTGGGCAAAAAAAAATGAGACCTGTTCATTCTGTCTTTTATCTCTCGCTCACATGTCCCATGAATATGACATTTTTCTGCGGGTCATAGCCATTTAAAGTGCATTCTACTTCCCTTTCCAGCTCAGTCCTATAACAAATCCCAGAGAGATGGACTGCCCCTTCCTTTTAATAAGCCCAGCCAACAGAATGCACACCTGTTGCAGTGAGTGGGGGGAAATGAAATGATTTATGAGGCTGTCAAACCACTTCCCCTCCTTGCACCCCCCCCCCCCCCCCCCAAACAAACACTCACACACACACACACACTCTCTCTCTCTCTATCTCTCACACACACACACACACACACACACACCACACACACACACACACACACACACACACACACAAAAGCGAACTTTGGCAAACAGGCTCTACAGCCACCACTAAAAAAAAAAAAAAAAAAAAAAAAAAGGTATTCTGTAGTTGTACTGGGCTGACTTACCAGGCAAGATGCTGACATGGGAGTGAGGTCCTACTCTGACTTACAATGACCTGCCTTCTACTACCACAACTCAGGAGTTACGTGGGACTACGAGACACTGAAATGAATCATTGCTAACTTCTAGCTCCCTTACGCCTCTCTGCCATTGCTCACAAACAAATGAACCACACTGTTTGACCTTTCACAGGGTCAGTCTACTTTCTGTTAACGTTTGTGGTTATAATAGAAAGCTGAACATAAAGACGCTGCATTTTCACAGGACAGCATCAGTTCCTGTAGCACTGCTTCCAGAACAAGCCTTACAACATTCTTCTTCGCCTTGCATGGCATGTGACAGACAACAGGAAGACGTAGAGGACGCCTTTGGTGTGTTTTGTCCAAGCACCCCTAAATCAACAACAATGATTCTGGCATTAGTGTGACTGAAATTAAATCAAACTTGGGTGACAAAGTGGTGATCCAAATAAGGTGAGTATGGGGTGATGTGGCTGTGCCAGGTCACGGCAGTGCAAGTGATGATGGTCTGTGACAAACATCAGCGACACACAGACTAGACACATGCACACAACACTAATCCACACCTGACTTTTCTATAAAAGATGAGTGATTCAGACCATGCAAAGCATCCTTCTTCTCTACTCTTCTTTTT
>JADBJO010036119.1:10000-11433 GCA_016801955.1 Conus betulinus | reverse complement strand
TTATAGCAAAATGACATAGTATAGACGGCAGATATGACACGTTTTTGTTGTGGTTGTTTTTTTTGTTTATTTATTTATTTTATTTTTAAAAATCTTTTTAATCCCTTCAGCCAAAATCATCGGCATGATGGAAGGTCATCTAATTGCACACATGTTAAATCGTGAAATTTTTATGATACATCACGATTCCCTCTCACACTCAGTTCACTTGTCTACAACCATACATGGGTTTTAGCATCGATGAACATGGTTTTTTTTTGTTCCCTCAACCTATGTATCAAGATAGACTTTTGTGCCGTTAACGATGTTTAGGACTGCTTGTTTGTCTAGGAATGAATAAAGAATTGGCTTTCCGCCATAACGCTCAAGGTGGTTCTGAGGGGGAATGACGAGAAAGAGAAAATACATTTCAGGTATGTAACTGCAGTTTCATACATGTGAAGGGTTTTGGTTTTGTTGTTGTTGTAGTGGGCCCCCCCCCGTGCGGACAGCCCAGGGACAAGCACAAACAAAAACAAAACTGAACAGACCACAAGCATCACACAGAAAAAAAAAAAAAAAAAAAAATATTAATATATTTTGTAATATATTATATATATATTAGACACATATAATCTATTATTTGTGATATCTATAATAAACGACTAAATTCCAAAGGATAAGTAACGAAGACCATTCCAGCAAACTTAAAGAGCAGAAAACTTGGTGTGTGCAACACGACTGCCAAGGAGACCCCTCCCCTTAGTTATTTATAAACAAAAGCCCTGCTTTATGTCCTAGGATTGTAGAAAAGGAGGGGGGGGTGATAAAGCTTCATATCTGCCAGTGGTCAGATGATTTGCCTACCTAACAGTATGTGCTTGAGTAGATACCGGTATTCGAAACCTGATTGTTTCTCCTCAGTGACCGCGGAAAGTGGTAATTTGACTCCTCTGCCTTTTCGGTTTAAGAAGAATGCTATACCAGAAAAAGGCTGGTGTGCAATACCGTAGTATGTTTGTTGAGTTTTCAAAAAAAACAACCAAAGGTGCCACCTAAGAAGCAAAAGAAATCATGAAAGAGCAAAACAAGCTACATTTTCTTGTGAAAAGTAGAAAATATAAAAAGATAACCTCTTAAGACACAAGTGCTGAGGCCAGTTCTTGGAATGAATCCGCAGGGACTAAATTACAAATAAACAATAAATTTCCAAGGATAGTACCGAGCACAGCAGCTTGGTGTTGCAATGACTGCAAGAAATATTGAATTATAAAACAAAGCTTGCTCTTATGTCTTAGATTGTAGAAATAGGGGGGTGATAAGCCTTATATCTGCAAGTGGTAGATGATTCTCCCTAACTTACAGTATGTGCTTGAGTATATATATATAATCTATATATATATATATATAGGTACGCATACACACACAAACACAAACACACACACACCACTGAC
>JADBJO010036118.1:0-10000 GCA_016801955.1 Conus betulinus | reverse complement strand
GGGTAGCCAATACGCTGAATATGCAATGCTTATCCGCGTACCTTTTCCGTTCAAAATGCGTCATATAAATACGTCATCAACAAAATATGGCGGACAATGTGAGGAATACTCACGACCTACCTCTCCACCCCTTTTCCTCCAGACACGTTATGGAAACGATGTCATCAGCCCGCCAAAAAACGTCATATAGAAACATGTCATCAACAAATTTACACATCTGGATTATGCACTAATACATCTCACCTTCACCGCTTCTGCCCAGCGCGCGTACGCGTACACACACACACACACACACTCACACACACACACACACACACACTCACGCGCTCCCCCCCCCCCCACCCCCCACCCCCAAAAGTAACTCGTTGGCAATGTACTCTTCATTTGGTAGCCAAGAATAACTACCCCTCCTGCCCCACTCCCATCGCCTTTCTAACTTAAACAACTTTCAGCGAATGTTCTTCAATCGATAAACGAGAGCAAGTACAGTTGTCCTCTCCCCTTCCTCTACCTATTCCCTTCTCTTCTCCGGCCACAGACAAACAACTGTAGTGTATCTTAATGTCGAAACAAGATATGTTTTACCCCCCCCCCCCCCCCCCCCCCCCCCCCCCCCCCCCCCCCCCCCCCCCCCCCCCCCCCCCCCCCCCCCCCCCCCCCCCCCCCACTTGCTTGCGCGAACGACCCGACCCGTCCCGTTTCAAAACTTCTGTTGAAGACTAACGTGTGTGTGTGTGTGTGTGTGTGAAGAAATTGTTTTTCGAGGACGCAATGACTGCACCAGGTAGAAAGAGGACGCAATTTTTTCACTTTTTGCTTAATAACAGTTTCGAATCACGTGCAAATCCTGGGGTTTACAAAACAATGTGACTTTTAGGAATCAGATAAATCATTTGCACTGTGGACCCCACCCTTTCTAATTTAACCTGTGCTAATTATTAAAAGCATGTGGGTCTCTCCCTTCATCCCCCTCCCTTCCCTCTACCCCCCCCCCTCTCTCTCTCTCTCTCAAAAAAAAAAAAAAAAAAAAAAGGAAAAGAAAAGAACGGAAAGGAAAGGAAAGAAGGAAGAACAATTTGTCCGACAGAAAGAAGAAAGAAAAGAGGGCGAAAAACAAGGTCAGAGAGACAATTTGTCCGACAGAAAGACAATGACATGACAAATAGAGAGAGAGAGAGAGAGAGAGAGAGAGAGAGGAGAGAGAGAGAGAGGAGGAGAGAGAGAGAGAGAGAGGAGAGACAGACAGACAGGACAGATAGACAGGACAGACAGCCAGCCAGACAGACAGACAGAGATCGTCCTTTATATCAAAGATGTAGACTTTAAGCGGTGGCCTAGTCTTACAATCTGTCCTTGTCACGCCATACATCATTTCCATACAAAAATTATTCATACTGACAATTCAACAAAACAACACTGTAATGTAATTCTACTGGCGACAAGACCACCGGTCGTAAATGTGATAATGAAAACGGTGGATAGTTAAACAGAACGAAAAAACAGAGAGAGACAGAGAGAGAGAGAGAGAGAGAGAGAGAGAGAGAGAGAGAGAGAGAGAGAGAGAGAGAGAGAGAGACAGACAGACAGACAGACAGACAGACAGACAGACAGAGACAGACAGACAGACAGACAGACAGAGAATGGGTAGGGAGACGGGAAGAGCGATGGAAGAGAGAGTGTGTGTGAGGGGTGAACGATGTAGGCCCTAATGGAATAGATTATGCGTTCAATGTGCGGAATTTGCAAGTGGACGTTAATGACTTTAAGCCAATAAGCAAAATTACTGAAACATGAAATGTTTATGTAAATGTTTCTTGAAATGTTTTAACATACTCGTATTTTGCAGATTAGGTGGGAGTGAGTCCCAGACATACTGTCCAGATAAGCTGAGCTTGTTGTGTATTGGTCAAATGCGCGCGCAAGGCTGAAGGAATTCTTGCGAGTCAAACAGCTCTTCGATCTCGTAAAAAGGGCTGTAAAATAACACGGAATGATATCTGTAGAATTTTAAACACAATGATGCCTTTTGGAATTGAAGTTGTTTACTCAGAAGAAGTATGTTCAGTGCTTTTAGTTTTTCATCTGTTGTTAGAGGTACGGCTGGATGGAGTGGCTTTGCTGCATGTCTATGGCGAGAATTCTTTTTTTTTTTTTCCTTTTTTTCTTTGTTTCGACATCACTACTCCCACGCCATACTGTTAAAGCGTAATCGATATGTGACATTCTATGTGCGCTGAAGAAATGTTTAAGCGCAGTCAGTTGTTATAGGGCTTCAGTTCAGCAGATCAGACACCTGGAAAAAGATTTTTGTTTATTTGTTTGTTTGTTTTAAGATGATATTGCATGTATTACTGACGTGAGCTTACACCTAAAACACGATGCACATCTACCTGTTCGATAGAAGTACGTATATTAAACGAAGTTTTAGGTAGGTAAAGAGGGGCCAGAGGTGCTTTTGGCGAGTGGTTATAATCATAGATTTGGTTTGGGCTGAGTGCATGACCGTTGTGTTCAAATTACACCAGTCTGACACTTCATTTAGACTTTCCTGGAGAGACGTTTCTGTTGTTCGTAGAGTATTATCATTTGTTTGGAGTGACAATCATCAGCAAATAAAATTAGTTGTGACTTTTCTATCTGATATGGATGTTAGTAAATCATTGATGAATTTGCAGAATAGACCGGGGGGGGGGGGGGGGGGGGGGGGGGACGTAACACTGAAGCATGTGGGACTCCATGTCTGACAAAGACTGTAGAGAAGGTTTAGTCATCAAGCAGCATGTACTGATCCCTGTCATTTAAGTATGATAGGAATAATGAGACTGCCGTTGAATCATTCAAATAGATAAACACTTTATTTAAAAGAATGGAATGATCAACAATATTAAGTCAAAAAAAGGTAACTCCCTTCATTCGCAGTGGTTCATAGTTCAAAGCTATGAGTCACACATTCGTAATACTGCAGCGTGGCAGGAATGATTAGATCGGAATACAGATTGGAATGGGCGAAAAGACTTTCTTTGTCTCCATGAACTGAGATACATGTGTGTACGTCTTTCGAGGGTTGAGAGAGAGAGAGAGAGAGAGAGATGAGTTCATTCGAAAAGCTCCTAGCCCTGTTTGGCCTGTACGAAGGGGGACGGGGGGAGGCTACAAATAACAATGCAGAACGCAAAATTATTCTTTTAAACCCGCTGTAACCGTGTGAAATACACAAATCCGCTTTCTTTGTACACACCTATTGGGAAAAAAAAGTCCATTTCATTGAAATGTGCGTGCGTGTGTGCGTGCATGCATGTGTGCATGCGTGTGTGTTATTTTGTTTTTAAGTTTCATTTTCCTCCTGGGGGTGTTATTGCGTGCGGACTAGTCCATATACACTACACAACGTCTGCTAAACTAAGAGACCGCAGATCTAGTTGCAAAGTGAGACGACTGCAGGCGGAAATCTAAACAAATCGTAAATAAATGTCAGCGAAACCGCCCAGAGAACGTGGACAAACGAGTCACAGGACAAAACACAACGCGTTTCGACCTCTTAGGTCTTCCTCAGGTGAAACAAAAACGAATAAAATTAACGAAAATGCACTATTTGATCGCTTAGGATCGCTTCTGAGTTCAGCGCAAGGAAGAAGGCGCTGACATTTATTTAAGAGACCACAGTGCGCAGAATTCACAGCAGGATGTATACATAACTTACATTAAAACCTATGACTCTTGACAAAAAACCAAACCAAACCAAACCTATATTTTGCTAGAGTTTAGATTGGAGACTTGCCAAAAGCATACAGTGAAGGGTCATTTCCAGACACCTCCATGAAATAGAAGAAGTAACATTAAAGTGGCTTCGTGTACGTCACACGATCTAGGCACCAAACCTATGTTACTACTATGAATTTAACTGAGACCAATAAATGTTCTTTCTGCAAAACTGACAAAAAAGCAGTCAGCATATGTTTCCTTATTTATCAGTTCGTTCAAACATTTCGGGTGGACTTTTAGCCGACTCTTAACCAAAGATGCATGTCAGCTGGTGCCTTCCGCTTTAGTGAACACCTGGTTATATTCGGCTGTGGGGAAAAAAGAAACCAGAACGTCAGAACAGATGAAGCTATCAACTTCTTAATTTTACTAGCTAATTATTTACAACAGCAAGATGAAAAAAAAAAAAAAGTTGCCCCCAGTTGGTATGTTTACTCGCATCCTAAAACACAGATGTAAGACTGAATGAGCGCAGCAAGGATACACATATAACGTGAAAAATAAATTCAGTTTTGAAATGTTCATGTCTCTTTTTACATTATTGTTGAAAAAACCTGTCGCAGCGTCATTTCGTAAGTGATTTGTAAAACGACCACACACGCAAAAACCTATCGCAGCGTCGTTTCGTCAGCATTGTATAAAATGACCACACACGCAAAAACCTATCGCAGCTTCGTTAGAGAGTGATTTATAAAACGACCACACACGCAAAAACCTATCGCAGCGTCGTTTAGAGAGTGATTTATGAAACGACCACGCACGCAGCGGTTTCATCGACGGACCTCGCAGGTCCAGAAAGAAAAAGATAAAATAAAGTCGAAGAAGAAAAAAAAACTGTTTTTGACGTTTGTTTTCGGCACTTGCGCACTTCCGTCAAGATAACCATACTGAGAATTATGACTGAATAATCTCTGAATAGTCTCCGGCAGTATTTGTCTTGTAGTGGAGTGTAAGCGATAACAGGTTTGTTAGTTTGGTTTTTTTTTTTTTTGCCAGAAACTTACGTCCTTTTTTCAAGCGACCTCTCTTTCTTTCTGTAGGCCTGGTTGTAAACCCGTCAGACGCAAGATATTAAAGGTATTTTAAATCATGGATTTACAGCTTTACATTTCTACGAATAAAAAAAACGTCACTCTGCGTACTGAAATGCTCCTCTTCGTCTTTCAGGGCTTTTTAGGAAGAACATTTGCCAGTCACAAAGCACTTAAAAGTGTTTTAAACTATGATTGCACTGCTGAACATTTGCACTGATAAAAACGTACGAACGTTCATCACTCACAAATCCCATGAACAGTATCAATCTGTTTTTTTTTTTTTGCAGAAGTGCTTGACTTTTTGTTTGTTTGGCTCTGGATTTTCTTTTTTTTTTTTCTTTGTTTTTCGTTTTGTTTGTTTCCCTGTTTGCTTGTTTGTTTCATTCTATTGTTGGCACTGGAGCTGCACTGTCATCGTATGTGATCTTGTTGTGGTTTGTACTTTGTAGTCTGAGGACGTGCTTTGTACTTTGCATTCCATGTCATGCGCCACTCACGATGAAACATTCTTTTAGAATGTTGGGACTTGCATAATGTGAGACACAAGCATTTTACAGCAGATTCCATGAAAACTTGTTCAGAGGTGTTCCACCCGATGCAATGTTTGAATTCTGAAAGAGATTAACATTTTTCATCGATCTGAGATTTTGTAGTGGAAAGATTTTGTAATAAAATTTCGGGTACGTTTTTAGAAGGTGTATTTAAAGAGTTGTGTGAATGAATGATTTGTGAGTTGACTTCAACGTGGTGACAGCCCTGATATGGCCCTTTGCGGTCGGCTGGGCTACAAGCAACATTAGCCTTACTTTACCTTTTGTACTTTGTAGTTTGAGGATGTGGTTTGTACTTGTGCTGGTTGAACGTGGTTTGTACTTTGTATGTTGAGAACGTGGTTTGTACTTTGTAGTTTGAGGACGTGGTTTGTACTGTGTAGTTTGAGGATGTGGTTTGTACTTTGTAGTTTGAGGACGTGGTTTGTACTTTGTAGTGTGATGACGTGGTTTGTACTTGTAGTGTGATGACGTGGTTTGTACTTTGTAGTTTGAGGATGTGGTTTGTACTAAGTAGTTTGAGGACGTGGTTTGTACTTTGTAGTGTGATGACGTGGTTTGTACTTTGTAGTTTGAGGACGTGGTTTGTGCTTTGTAGTTTGAGGATGTGTTTTGTACTTTGTAGTTTGAGGACGTGGTTTGTTCTTTGTATGTTGAGGACATCAGTCATAATAAAATCTTTGGCTTGTTCGATAAAAAAAATTGAACATTTAAATGCACCTAGAACGACTCTTTGCCGTCATTGCTTTTTTTTCTTTTTCTTCTGCTTCGTGATGGACGCTTGCACTCGTCACACACATACACACGTGTGTGTGCAGAGAGAGAGAGAGAGAGAGAGAGAGAGAGAGAGAGAGAGAGAGAGAGAGAGAGAGAGAGAGAGAGAGAGTCGGACAGACAGACAGACAAACAGAGATAGAGACACAGGAGGTCGGGAAACATTGAAGCGGACACGAGGATGGAGGTTGCGGGGTTGGTGTAGTGAGAACAGGGAGAGCAATGTCAAACTTAATGCTTGTGACAGCTGTAAGTTCTCTTTCATTCCAGTTTTAAAAAAAAGAAAGAAAAAGCAAGCTATTCTATGCCCTCCAGTCCCATTGTAAAGCAACATACGATCCTTTATTCTCATTCCTATCATAAAACACAGGCAATCCCGTATGTTCCGTTCCTATTGTAAATTACGAAGTAATCCTATGTCCTTCATTCTTATAGTAAAACAAAGCACCAGGCAATACTTTGTCCCCTATTCCCATTGTAAACGACCAGACAAATCCTGTGTCCTCAATTCCCACCGTAAACCACTAGACAACCCTATATCCTCCATTTCCGCTGCTGTAAAACTAATCCTATTTCCCGCATTCCAATTGCAAAGCACCAGGCCCATGTCATGTGCTCCATTTCTATTTCAAACTGTCGGATAACCCCATGTTCTTTATTTCATGTGTTGAACACCAAACAACCCAATGTCTTTCATTCCCACTGTTAACCTCTCGATAATTCTTGTTCCTTTATTCCTTTTGTTAAAACATCTAACAATCCTATTTCATCCATTGCTATTCTAAGCCACTCGATAATCCATATCCTTCATTCGTTTTGTAAAAAAAAAAAAATTATGTCCTCCCTTTCTATTGTAGAGCAAAGCAGCCGACAATCCTACGTCTTCCATTCCTATTGTAAAGCACTATATAACCCCATGTCCTTCATTTTCGTCGACAACACTAGACATATAAGTCCTTCAATCCTGTGATAAAGCAGCAATCCCATGCCCTTCATTCCCACTGTAAAACACCAGATATTCACATGCCCTCCATTCTCCCTGTAAAGCAGTAGACAATCCTATGTTTTTGTTCCCGTTGCGAAACACTAGACAATCCTATGTCCACCAGTTCCATTGTAAAGCAACAGACAATCCTATGTCCTCCGATCCCTTTGTAAAGTACCAGAAAATCCTGTTCCCCCCCCCCCCCCCCCCCCCCATTCCTATTGTAAACAAAGCACCAGTCTACGCTATGCCCTGCATCCCTAGTGTAAAACATCAGACAGCACTTTTTCCTCCATTCCATTGCAAAGCACATTACAATCTTATCTTCTCCACTCCCTTTGTAAAGCATTGCACCAGAAAAACCATATGTCCTTTAATCCATTATTCAGCACCAGACAAGACCATGTCCTCCATTCCTATATATAACAAAGCACCAGAATTCTATGTCCTCTCCCATTATAAACACCACATAATCCTACGTTCTCCATCAGACAATCTTTTATTATACTTTCTCGTCACCAAGCACTGGTTAATCCCGTGTCCTCTATTCCTCTTGTAAAGCATCAACCACTTCTATATCCTACATTCTCGATGTATTACAAAAATGGCAATCCCTTGTCTCTATTCTCGCTGTAAATATGCAGACAGTGCTATGTTCTCTATTTCCACTGGAAGGGACCAGACAACCGTATCTCCTTTAATCCCGGTTTTAAAACACTACGAAATCTTATGTGTTACATTACCACTGCAAAACATCAGACAATCCTGTGTAATTCATTTCTGTTGTAAAGCACTAAACAGTTTTATGCCATTCAATCTGGTCGTAAAACACTAGACAGTTGCCACATTCCCGTTATGAAGTACCAGACAATCCTACGTCCTCCACTCTCGTTATATAAAACACCAGACAATACTACGTCCACCATTCCCGTTATAAAGTACAAGACAATTCTATGTTCCCCATTCTTATTGCAAGCGCACTACCAGGCAATCCTCTGTCCCCCATTCGCATTGTAAACTATCTCATTCATATGTCCATTTCCGTTAAAAACACACACACACACACACACACACACACACACACACACACACACACACACACACACACACACACACATACACACCAGACAATCCCATTGCTCCGTTTGCATACAGGCACTCGTTTTACACCCATTCTTAACTTTTAAAAGGTGAAGAAGCTCCGTGGTACATTCCTTGTCATGTACCACTCACAGTGAAACATATTCTTTTAGACTGTTGGGACTTGCACGATGTGAGACAAACACTTTACAGCAGACTCCATGAAAACCCTGTTCAGAGATGTCCGACCTGACGTGATCTTTGATTTTCTAAGATGAAAATTTTTCATCTGATGAAAGATTTTATGGAAGAAAAATTTTTAACGAAGATTCTGGTGCGTGTTTAGAAGGTATATTATAAAGAGATGTGTGAAGTTTTGTTTGTTTGTTTGTGACTTGTGAGCTGACTTCAACGTGGTGACAGCCCTGATATGGCACTTTGCGGTCGGCTGGGTTATAAGCAACATTACCTTACATTACCTATCTATTCCCGTTGTAAAATATGAGACAATTCATGATTTTAATTCCCGTCACAAAACACCAGAAAAGGCTATGTCATTCATTTCTGTTATTAAGTACCAGCCACTCTTACGTCCTAGAATCCAGTTGTTAAGCACTAGACAATCTTATCGTCTTCATTCTCGAAGTAAAACATCAAATAATCCCATGTTCCCCAATCCCTTCGTAAAGCAGGCCATCCTATCTCTTCTGTTCCCACCGTAGAAAAGCAGAACATTTTATGCCTTTCATTCCCATTGTAAAGCATCAAACAATCCGGTGTCTTCCATTCCTATTATGAAGCACCAAACAGTGCTGTATCCTCCTCTCTGATCGTAAAGCAAGCCCCCAAAACATCCTATGTCCTGCATTCCAACTGTAAAATTACAAGACAATCCTGTGTCCTCCATTCCCATGGTAATGAACCAGGCAATCCTACGTCCTATATTCCTATGGTAAAACAAAGCACCCTGACAATCCTACGTCCTCCATTCCTATGGTAAAACGAAGCACTTGACAATCCTACGTCCTCTATTCCTATGGTAATACAAAGCACCTGACAATCCTTCGTCCTCCATTCCTATGGTAATACAAAGCACAAGACAATCCTACGTCCTCTATTACTATGGTAAAACAAAGCACCTGACAATCCTATGTCCTCCATTGCTATGGTAAAACAAAAGCACCTGACAATCCTACGTCCTCTATTCCTATGGCAAAACAAAGCACCTGACAATCCTACATCCTCCACTCCTATGGTAAAACAAAGCATCTGACAATCCTGTGTCCTTTATTCTCATTGTAAAGCATCAGACAATCCTGTGTGCTTTATTCCCATTGTAAAGCGACAATCTTGTAGCCTCGATTTTCATTTGTAAAGCAAAACTCCAGAGTCCTAAGTCCTCAAGTCCGTTGTAACGACCAGACAATCATAGACAATATGTCCGCTACCAGACAATCCTATAACCTCCTCTGTCTTATAAAGCACCAGACAATCTTATGTTCTCCTTTATTTCTTTACTGCTGAACAGCTCCACATTATATCTTGTCCTTGCTGCATTTTTGATGTGTACTTCTTGAGTCGGAGTCTCACTGTTGTCACAAGCAGGTGGTGGTCTGATGGCACGCCAGCACCCCTCATCACCCTCACATCCCGCCATGATCGCCTGAATTTCCTGCTGATGCAGATGTGGTTGATCTGATTCTCCGTGACATGGTCCGGGGATCTCCATGTCTCCTTGTGGATGCGCTTGTGGTGGAAGATGCTGTCTCCTATCACCAGCTGGTTCAATGCGCACAGGTCTGCAAAGCGTTCTC
>JADBJO010036117.1:0-11435 GCA_016801955.1 Conus betulinus | reverse complement strand
CGATCGACCGTGCGCACACAAAAATAAAATGAACAACGTACACAATGGAAAATAAGGTAAACAAGTCCGTACAAAATACCAGGACAACGGTCGATCGCGATCGTTGAGGACACGAAGGCGCGAGAGAATTTCTGGCAAATGAGGGAAGGGGGCAAAGGAATTAAATTTGTGGACGAAAAAAAAACCCCTGTAAAATACTGGGGTATAAGTTGGTGACAAGAGGGGGAGACCGCGCGCAAAACAAAATGGCGACGAGACTGGAAGATGGCGACGAGACTGGCTCACGATCGTCGCACAGGAGGTTGTGGAATCGTGGAATAAATGACGGCGAGGGAGAAAACGGAATTTAGTGGCGACTGGGCCGAAGGCGATTGAAAAGGGAGGCCGATGGATAAAGAGAGGCACCGAACCAGCGATGAACGCGGCGATGGAAAATGCCAATCAGGCTGAACCGGTGACGCGGAAAGCAGAACCGGGAGCACACAATCGCGCGAGAAAATTCCGAAAATAAGGTTAGAATGCTAGCCCAGCGATAACCTCACACGTCAAGATACTCTGAGGGATAAGCACAAGCCACAAATAAATGAGTTCAGAATGCGAACACAGCAATCTTTACACAAAGGCAAAGTATAGGCGAGACAGAGCACAAGACTTATCTTGCTTGGGTGACAGGCCGAAGAAGAATGACGTACAGTACACGAACTTCGGCATCTTCCGTAGGCGGAAGTAGGGTGGGCGTCACGTGACTATCTTATGACTGCATTGGCCACAAAACTTCGGCCTGACGGAGCTGACTGACAGCCGTTTAATGGCAAGCTTCCAGAAGCCATTTACATTGACAGTCACTGGGAAATATGCCCCATATATGCCAATGTTATCTACAACAGGGAATAACGCAGATATAATAGCTTTCCACTTTTGTGTACTCTGTATCAGTTTGCATATCCGAATCAGTTTTAGGCCGCTTATAAACTTTTTAATATCAAGTAGGCCCAGTCCTCCTTTTTTTACACTCTTCATTACCGTTATTCTACTGATTCTGTCCCGTTTCCTTTTCCAGATGAATCTGAAGCACATACTCTGCAGACCGTTTATGAAGTCATCTGGCGGATTTGGCAAGAGTAACCATAGTTGTGTTATTTTTGAAAGGATTAAACTTTTCAATACAACGATTCTGCCTAGTGGAGTTATAGACCTTTTAATCCAGATGCTGAATAACCTTTTCATTTCTGAAAATTTTTCATTATAATTCATTTCCTCACAGTCATCCAGGTCTACGGAAAACCATACGCCTAAAATTTTAAATTTTGGTGGATTCCAAATGATCTTCAAATGTGATAAATGTTTTACTGTCGACCTTTTTCTTACTACCTAACCATACTGCTTGCGTTTTGCTATCATTCATGTATAAACCAGACTTACAACTAAACACTCTGATCGTTTCAATGATTGCCTCAAAAGACGTTGCATCACCCTTGGTCATCATCCGAGTATCATCTGCTAACTGAGCTATTTTATGCTCTTTATTATTTATTTTATATATCTTAATCAAAATATTTTCTCTTATAGTAGCAAGTATTTCTACGCAGATTAAGAACAGATATGGTGTACGGGGTCGCCTTGTCTACACCCTCTCTCAACTTTAAACCAGGATGAACACTGACCATTTACAGTTATTGTGGATTTAATATTTCTATGAAACAATGATATCCACTGGCATAGAGTTGAACCAAATCCGAAAGCTTTCAAGGTTTTCATTGTAAAATTCCAATCGAATGTGTCAATCGCTTTCTCAAAGTCAATACATAGCAATAATCCAGGACAATTTGTAACGTTTAGATAGTGAATAAGGTCATAATTCTTATGTTATCGCCAATTTATCTACCACTCATGAATCCTGTTTGATCTTCACTTATGACCTTGGGAAGTACATTTTTAAGTCTATTAACCCTCTTCAGTATGCACTTACCCGAGCTTAGCTATGCCGAAAACCATCGGCAAGATCAGTAACTCCGTGATTTGAACATGGTTTCCCAATTTAAAAATTAATTTAAAAGACAGGAAAGGAAATAATGAAATGAAAAATTTTTTCTTAATTCCTACGAATATATATGCTGCTATATCATAAGTTTGAAGAATGTGACATGAGCCATTTACTCGGGGAAAAAAAAAAAAATCTTCTTCTTCAGAACTTTCTTTTGAATCGTTGTTCATCATATCTCGAATCTCATCCCAGTCGAAATCTAGGTCACTCTAAGCTTCATCATCCAGCACTTTCACTCAGTCTTATGCCGTAAATCCTACAAATCACAGTATCTTCATCACTAAATCTCATTATAGAACGGCAGAAATCAAGGTTAGCCATGGTGAAAAACGGCATTTCGACCACAAAACTTTAAAAAGTCATAACTCAAGAACCACGGCATGTATCGACTCGCAGTTTTTTTGCAAACGGAAGTAAATGGCTACAGGAAGAAGGGAAGTCACCAAGGAAGTCACGTTCTCGCGAGACTTCCTTTTCTACGAGAAACATGGCGGCGCCCCATTGTTGTCACATGTTTTACCGGGCGCTTGCAGGCGCTCAGCCTTTTGGCTGTGTGATTTCCGGTTGGGCACTAGCGGGCGCACACTTGTCAAGCGTGTTAAGTTTCAACTTTTGATGATCAAGACAACATTGACGGAACATCGGAGACACTCTTCAGACAAGCTATAAAAACCAGCTAAGTGGAAAGAACATATAGAAAACAAGGGGGAAAAAAAAAAGTCAAATGCACAATGCACATGTATAAAGTTTTATGTTTAACATTTTGTAATGTGGCCTTGAATGAGTGAGTGATTGTGAGAGTGAATGAGAACTCTGCATATATCATCCACTTCAACACATCATTAATCACATCGTTCAGTTCATCAATTCATTGTTTATTTCCTCATTAAACCTTTATTTAATTGTTATCTGGCTCTCGTGTCTGGTAGCCTGAATCGGAGGTGGCTGAGTGTGTTAATTCCATACACATTTCACACATCCACTCCACGAGTCGTGACAGTGTCACTAGGCTGAATCAGAACAGGCATCAGCCTCCCTAGCAGCGCCGTCTTCTACAGTGCATGATCATATAACAGCTCCATGCAAACTGCCTGCAAAAGCATTTTCACATGTAAAGTCTAGGCGGAAAAGCGTGGCAGTTGTGCCACTGAAATGTCATGGAGGAGGAGGCATTAAAAAAGTAAAAATGCAGAGAGTGCCACTGAAATGTCATGGAGGAGGAGGCATTAAAAAAGTAAAATGCAGAGAGAATAAAAATGTCTGTTCTCATTGCACATTTCAAGGACACTTGATTTTTTTTTTTTTTCAATCAAGAAATTCAACTGAGTTGCTGAAGAATAACGAAATTCATTCTCTCCCTCTCACAAACACACGAATTATCCATCTTATCTATGAGAACCTGCATGTCTGTATGGTGGGATGGAATAATCCTTAATAAATAACTTACTTGTTTCTGTGTCTCAGCATCTCTCCAAAAAGGCTCTGTAAACAGACACAAGGACAGTTTGTTAAAACACACTTGAATTTCCCAGATAATCCAAAATCACCTTAATCATAACATAAACACAGTTTAATATTTCAATATAAAAATTTAAGGCTACTGTAAGCCAGTGAAACACAATAACAGAACGTACCTATGGCAAAAACACTTGCCATACTGTGATCAAAAGCAAACCTGCCCATCAAAATCTAAGACCCAAAACACCTGCAATCAGAGCAGATTATCAGTCATAATGTATACAGAAACTGAAGTGCTTACCTACTACACAACATTCATTACAGATAAGCTTGGTGAAGCTGCAGAACTTATCATTCATCTTCATTTTAAGTCTCCTCAATTATGCAAGAATTTACAGTGCACATGGCACAAAAATTTTACCATTTTCTTTCAAAAACTCATGTTTTGGGTTTTATGTGTTTTTGTGCCCAAGAAAGTCTGTTGGAACCATCTGTGATGTTCATTTTGTCTTTTTTCAGATCTTTCTTAGTAAAAAAATGACTTTATTTGAAGTATGTGTGTGAAAATTGCTTAACTTCTTTATTTTCAAATGCCATTTTGTCAAAATCACTTTTTTTTTTTACATCGGTTTATGTGCAAGGAGCATAATATCTCTGGATCCAGACTACCTAGTTTGAAGATCCTTTTCTCTTTTGATCAGAAATTATTACTGCAAACAATATGGGGAGTTTGTATTATACTCCCTGTTTGGCTAGTATACTTACCATGTCAGACCATAGCATTCAACGGCAATTAGTTAG
The DNA here is from genome assembly GCA_016801955.1 of Conus betulinus. Lineage (NCBI taxonomy): Eukaryota > Metazoa > Mollusca > Gastropoda > Neogastropoda > Conidae > Conus > Conus betulinus. The sequence goes on along the minus strand of JADBJO010036117.1, from coordinate 7,132 downwards.
CTCTGAAAGGCCAAATTTTTTGTGGCTAATGCAGTAATAAGAACATCACGTGACGCCCACCCTACTTCCGCCAGGGAAGAAGCCAGTGTCAACTTCCTGTTCCTCATTCAACGAGGCCTAAGCGCAAGGTAACCCCAAACCATAGTGCTAGCAGGGCAGGTAAGGCAGGCATTAGAGTCTGACATGGTAAGTATACTAGCCAAACAGGGAGTATAATACAAAATCTATAAAACTATAAAAGTTTATGACGGGATTTTCCGAACGCCAGTAGGCTGCCTCCAGGAGGTGGCGCAAGGGAACAGAGTGTTGGAATGCTGCGGAAGTGGCCAGCACCCTGATCTCATGGGCCCGGGGAGATGAGACGGGGAGATCCTTATATGCTTGGGCGTAGGGCCAATCTGACCATCTTGGAAAGCCATCTAGAGACAGGGCTGGGAGAAGCGCCTGGGGCGCGAGCATTCCCAGTAGCCCCGAATGACGCTAGCCAAGAGCCTTAACGAAGAAAATAGGTTGAGACAGGAAGATGCCTATATGGATATTGGAAGGGTGAGATTGGGGATCAGAGTTGTCTGAGCACCAGGAGGCTCATCTCTCCAATCGGAAATAGTAGAGAGGCTCAGTGCTGGCTCTGTGCGAAGCCATCGCTAATCCGTAGGTCTTGCGAGGCCCCAGCCCCAGCGGGTATGTCTAGGACGGACTGGGTTCTGTCCTTCTGTGAAGGAGGGGCAGATGCTCGCAACTGGGCCGGCATAGCAGCCCATGCGAGCGGCAGAGCATCTGAGCATGTCCCCACGAGTGCTCACTGGAGAGGGGGAACATGGGGGAGGGACCTGAGGTCTGGAAACCAGGACTGGGTCGGCCACCACGGGGTGATGAGACTGAGCCTGCGTCTTCCCTGTCTCGCCTTCCTGATCACCTTGCGGAGGACTGGGAATGGAGGGAGGTGTATGTTATGAGACCAGACCAGGGAAGGGAGAGTGACCCTGGGCCTGAACACTGTTCCCCACCGAGCTGAGGGTTAGCCTGCCGAGGGGTCCCTTCCGTGTGGAGGAGGGTCCCTGCTACGTGTCTCGCGCCGAGGGTGATTCCCTGCGCGTGGCACCAGCAGAGGAGGGCCTCTATTCGGAGAGAGAGGCCGAGGGAGCAAGCCCCCCCCCCCCCCTTCCTTCCTTGTTGACATAACAAGGCATCGAAGTGTTGTCCATGAACAGAACAAGTCGGTGCAAGACTTGGGGTTGGAAGCAGAAGAGAGGCAAGCCTGACCGCTTCCAACTCCAGGAAGGTGATGTGGAGACGGGCAGACTGTGCATCCCACACTGTGCGTCGCACACTCCTGAGGTATGAGGGTTCTGCAAGTGGGCGACCAGCACGAGTTGGAGGGGTCTGTGTAGAGGTCAGGGGTTGGGTTGGGAGGAAAATGGGACCGCCGTGGCGAAGTGGTTAGCATCGCGGACTCCCGGCTGGGAGGTCATGGGTTCGAATCCCATCAGAGTCATGTGGGTTTTTCTGCCCAGACCGGCTCCTACCCAGAGTTGAGTTTGCTGCGGACTCACTTGGTAAGACTGGGACCACACAGTCGAGTTTCATCCACTTAATGGATGCGTTTCTGAGAGTGTTGCTCAAATTTCCTGACCAACACTGCAGGTGCCTGTATCTCTCGGGCCTGGTTGACGCCGGGGTATATTATGAAAAGAAAGCATAGAGTACAGCCCTGTCATGTAAAGTCAGACCGAAATGGAAACCCGTAGCATCATCTTAATCATCCTCATTCTCATCGATCGTCATAAAAAAAAAAAAAAAAAGTTCAAATTCTGTGGCTCTTCATGCCCTGCTCTCATGGTGACCTCAATTTCGATGTCCTCTCCACGTCTGTGGTCTTGGTTTGGTTCCGTCGGGGTCACGGTATCGGCAGGTCCATGGGGGCTGTCGTTGGACGGAGGATGTGGTGGCGCCCTCCGGGGGAGAGCTCACTCACGCCGGCTCCGCGACTAAGCAATTATTGTCGTCAGTAGGGGTAGTAGGTGGTGTCCTGCATATGTTAGATAAGAACAGGCGCCACTGAACACCACCAAAGTGACTCTCGGCAGCGGTGCAGTGTCTCCTCAAGTGGGTTGCCTCTTGACGACTTGACACCGACTGCTCCCTGTGGATTGCTGGTGCCGGTGCTGCAGCAGGGCCGACTGAGCTGTGGATGTGGACGGGGTGTCGGAACGAGCGGCGTGAGTGCAATGCCTCTGAAGTGGCGCAGAGGTTGGGACAGCAAAAAAAAAAAAAAAAAAAAAAAGAAAAAAAAAGAAAAAAAAAAGCAGTTTATATACATACAAATCCTTGTGTAATTGCCTTACTACAGCTCAGCAAAACAGAAAAGTCATGTTTCAAGAGCTATGTTTGCTATGATAGAAATGCAGCATAACAAGATATGAACCTTTTTTTTTTTTTTTTTTTTTATTCTGCCCCCATTGGTGGTCCCCAATTCAACACACAAGAGCTTTGAAATCACCCAAATACGTTTTTTCCATGTTTTTTTTTTTAACATAAACAATAGGGAAAAAATGAAAAAGTTTTAAAAGAACAATGGTTTAATTTTTTGCCACCTCTTGCCTTAAAAAAAATCTGCATAATTTTTATACCAAACTTCTAAGTCACTTCTAAAATTGTAACAGGATTTAAAAAAAAAAACTTGACCAAGACCTGCCACAGATACAAACAATCCTCAGAAATGAAAAGCCATTGCAACATTCTGCCACCATAACACCACAATGTTGTGACATTAGTTCACAGGTACAAGTAATAAGTCCTACACAAAAACTGTACTCACTTCACAGCATTTTCATCCAGTGTGCAGTATAGTTCCACCAATTTCCTCATGCGATCGCCAACAGGTAATGTGTAGGGCACCAGGTGAATGTTCAGGATTCTCTCCACAAGTAACCTGATAAACGGATACTCCACAATTAGAACTGTATGCGGGAAGACAAGACGTAAAATGATATCACATTTCAGAAGTACTACCCCAATCCTTCCAACTTTAACCAAGATGGTAAGATTCACAAGTCTAAACTTAGATGGTCTGTACACTGGAGTCTGATCATAATCATAAAGCTTACATAAATAACCAAACCTTACACAAAGAATAATAAAGTGAGTGCTCTTTCTACCCATTCAAGCAATTTTTTAAAACTTGTCCACACTTCAAGAAACACACAGGACACACACCCAAACACATCCCATTTTGTGTTGTTACACTTTTTCCTGCATGTGGGGGTAAAAAAAAAAAAAAGAAGAAGAAGAAAGTGGTAAGCACCTGTCGTCGTTGCTGTTGTGGTAGTAGTGGTGGAAGACTTTGTTGCGGATCCAGTCCACCTGGGCTGCCTGCTGGGGATCCACCGGGTCGCGGCTCATCACACTCTTGTATATAGCGCCAAGGCCAAGCACCGCTTCTCGACGAATCTTGAACTGGTTGGACAGCAGAAATAATACATTAAAACATCTGACTGAATTAATCAGATCTCTCTGAATCATCTAATTCAGGGTTTTTTTTTGGTTTTTTTTTGACAAGTGTTTAATGACTAAATTAAAGATTTGAAATGTTTGATGCCTGTCACCAAAATGGGGGAGTTTTTTAATACTCCCTGTTTGGCTAGTATACTTACCATGTCAGACCATAGCATTCAACGGCAGTCAGTCAGCTCTGTCAGGCATTCTTTACTAATCCAAACCGTTTCATCTGCCAGTGGTTTCATTCATTTTCATCTATAGAGTGGTAGATGTCTCGATAGTTCAGATGTAGACAATCTGTTTGTCTGTCTTCCCGCATTCAGCTGGAACTTTCCAATTTTTGCGATTATTTTGAAATCAGTTCATGACAGCTGTACTCAGCTCTATCACAGGCTTGTCAGTTCACAGTATTTGCTGAGCAGCTGTATACACGGCTCAAAGTGGTGACTGTGATTCAGACCAGAATGTTTGCAGTGTTTTAACTGCTGCAATGAGTCACGAGTCACTTGTTTTTTCTATCGTAAATGCTGAAGTTTTGCTTGCTTCCTCATCACAGAGACTTTCACCCTCACTCAAGAGTGACTTTGCAGCAAGATGGGGAGCTTTTTTTTTTGACATTTTAAGTATAACATTCCAAATCGCAGCATAGACTCTCATGCAATATCACCAAACATGCAGCGGGAACATACATTTATGAGCGGATGGGGGGGGGGGGGAATTTTTTTTTTGGGAGACAGTTTCAAGGAAGAAATGTAGGGAAAATGTTTCCCGCTGCCATGTTTGGGTGATATTGCATGAGAGTCTTATGCTGCGGATTTTGGAAGGTTTATACTTAAAATGTTTAAAAAAAAAAAACCTCCCATCTGATGCCAAGCGTCACTCTTGAGTGAGGCGTGAAAGTCTCTGTGATGAGGAAGAGGGATGCAGCAAGCAAAACGCTCAGCATTACGATTAGGAAAAAAACAAGTGACTAGTGGACATTGAAGCATTGCAAGCGTTAAAAACACTTGCAACCCTTCATGGTCCGGAATACAAGTAGTCACCACCTTCTTGAGCGGTGGTATAGCAGTGCTGCTCAGCAAATACTGTATAACTGACAAGCCTGTGATAGAGCTGAGTAAGCAGTATTGAAATGATTTCAAAATAATCGCAAAAATTGGAAAGTTCCAGCTGAATGCGGGAAGACAGACAAACAGATTTTGTCTACATCTGAAACTATCGAGACATCTACCACTCTATAGAGTGAAAATGAATGAAACCACTGGCAGATGAAACGGTTTGGGATTAGTAAAGAATGCCCTGACAGAGACTGACTGACTGCCGTGAATGCTATGGTCTGACATGGTAAGTATACTAGCCAAAACAGGGAGTATTTGAAAAAACTCCCCATTTTGGTGACAGGCATCAAACATTTCAGAAATCTTTAATTAGTCATTAAACACTTGTCAAAAAAAACCCCCCCAAAAAAACCCTGAATTAGATGATTCAGAGAGATCTGATTAATTCAGAGTCAGATGTTTTACTGTATTATTTCTGCTGTCCAACCAGTTCAAGATTCGTCGAGAAGCGTGGCTTGGCCTTGGCGCTATATACAAGAGTGTGATGAGCGCGACCCGGTGGATCCCCAGCAGGCAGCCAGGGTGGACTGGATCCGCAACAAAGTCTTCCACCACTACTACCACAACACCGCAACGACGACAGGTGCTTACCACTTTCTTCTTCTTTTTTTTTTTTTTACCCCCACATGCAGGAAAAAAAAGTGTAACAACACAAAATGGGATGTGTTTGGGGTGTGTGTCCTGTGTTTTCTTGAAGTGTGGACAAGTTTAAAAAAATTGCTTGAATGGGTAGAAAGAGCACTCACTTTATTATTCTTTGTGTAAGGTTTGGTTATTTAGTGTAAGCTTTATGATTATGATCAGACTCCAGTGTACAGACCATCTAAGTTTAGACTTGTGAATCTTACCATCTTGGTTAAAGTTGGAAGGATTGGGGGTAGTACTTCTGAAATGTGATATCATTTTTACGTCTTGTCTTCCCGCATACAGTTCTAATGTGGAGTATCCGTTTATCAGGTTACTTGTGGAGAGAATCCTGAAACATTCACCTGGTGGCCCTACACATTACATGTTGGCGATCGCATGAGGAAATTGGTGGTGGAACTATACTGCACACTGGAATGAAAATGCTGTGAAGTGAGTACAGTTTTTGTGTAGGACTTATTACTTGTACCTGTGAACTAATGTCACAACATTGTGGTGTTATGGTGGCAGAATGTTGCAATTGGCTTTTCATTTCTGAGGATTGTTGTATCTGTGGCAGGTCTTGGTCAAGTTTTTTTTTTTTAAAATCCTGTTACAATTTTAGAAGTGACTTAGAATTTGGTATAAAAATTATGCAGATTTTTTTTAAGGCCAAGAGGTGGCAAAAAATTAAACCATTGTTCTTTTAAAACTTTTTCATTTTTTTTCCCCTATTGTTTATGTTAAAAAAAAAAAACATGGAAAAACGTATTTGGGTGATTTCAAAGCTCTTTGTGTGTTGAATTGGGGACCACCCAATGGGGGCAGAATAAAAAAAAACAAAAAAAAAAAAGGTTCATATCTTGTTATGCTGCATGCTTCTATCATAGCAAAAAGCATAGCTCTTGAAAACATGACTTTCTTGTTTTGCTGAGCTGTAGTAAGGCAATTAAACAAGGATTATGTATGTATATAAACTGCTTTTTTTTTTTCTTTTTTTTCTTCTTTTTTTTTTTTTTTTTTGCTTGTCCCAACCTCTGCGCCACTTCAGAGGCATTGCAACAATCCACGCCGCTCGTTCCGACACCCCGTCCACATCCACAGCAGCCGTCGGCCCCCTGCAGCAGCACCGGCACCAGCAATCCACAGGGAGCAGCAGTCGGTGTCAAGTCGTCAAGAGGCAACCACCCACCTGAGGAGACACTGCACCGCTGCCGAGGTCACTTTGGTGGTGTTCAGTGGCGCCTGTTCTTATCTAACATATGCAGGACACCACCTAACTAAGCCCCCTACTGACGACAATAATTGCTTAGTCGCGGGAGCCGGCGTGAGTGAGCTCTCCCGGAGGGCCGCCACCACATCTCCGTCCAACGACAGCCCCATGGACTGCCATGCCGATACCGGTGACCCCGACGGAACCCGACGGCCAACCAACCAAGGACCACAGACGTGGAGAGGACATCGAAATGAGAGGTCACCATGAGAGCAGGGCATGAAGAGGCCACAGAATTTGAGACTTTTTTTTTTTTTTTGCTGATCGATGAGAGAATGAGGATGATTAAGATGATGCTACGGGTTTCCATTTCGGTCTGAGACTACATGACAGGGCTGTACTCTACGCTTCCTTTCATAATATAATCCCGGCGTCAACCCAGGCCCGAGAGATACAGGCACCTGCAAGTGTTGGTCAGGAAATTTGAGCAACACTCTCAGAAACGCATCCATTAAGTGGATGAAACTCGACTGTGTGGTCCCAGTCTTACCAACTGAGTCCGCAGCAAATCAACTCGGGTAGGAGCCGGTCGGGGCAGAAAAACCCACATGACTTTGATGGGATTCGAACCCATGACCTCCCAGCCGGGAGTCCGCGATGCTAACCACTTCGCCACGGC
>JADBJO010036116.1:0-11435 GCA_016801955.1 Conus betulinus | reverse complement strand
AATATACTTCCTTGCCAACACGAACTATTGGGACACATTGCCCAGCCCATTGTCAATGCGCACTTCCAAGTTAAAAGATCCACTCTGTTGTGTACTCCTGTGGTAAGAACCGCATTGAGAAGCCCTTTGAAGGTACAGTACTTCTTGAGAGCATGTCGCGGATGTTGTCTTTTATGCACATGGTAGCTGATCGCAGCAGCCTGTGGAGCCACTCCAGCACCTTGGGACATTTCTTGTACAGCTGGTAAGGTATTCCGTTTGGCCCTGGTGATGATTTGGCTCTGGCTTTGTCGACCACCTTCTTGATTTCCGCCAACGTTGGAGGCTTGTCATTGAACTGTTCCTCAGGGTTGGTTGGCCACACCAGACCTTGAATGTCGAGTGGTGCTTTGCTCTGTGAGTCAGAGTATGTTTTTCCTCAGATGCTGCTCAAGAACTCCTTTGTCCACACTTAGGGTCCCAGATTTTGGGCTGCTCAAAACAGAGTTCTGGCAAACTGGAAGGGGTCTCTGAAGAAACGCTCTTGTGTCTTCTTTCTTTTTGCTTTTCCTCTTCCTCGCAGATTCCGCTTTGCTGAGGCGCTGTGTGTTTTGCTTTCAGGTCTTCCCAGAGTTTTTCCAAGCCTTGTTTTTCAGCTGGCAGTGCAGTCTTCATTTGCTTCTTGAGGTTTTTCTTTTGGACCCTGATCTTGTCCATCTCTTCTTGGCGTCTGGATTTCTTTGGAGGTGTTTCCTCTTTGGGTAGTTTTGCTCCATAGGCGTCTCTACATGTGGCATACACAATCGAGTCTTTGGACGATTTTTGCATCCAGTTTCTCCCAATCTTCAGTCTCGTTTGCTCGTGGCAGGTTGAGTTTCAGGCGCCTGGCATCGAGGGCCTGTGCAAATTCCTCATCCGAACCAACAGCGTGGATGTCCTTGGCACTGTGGGTTTAAATCCTGGCCTTGGTCTTCCGACGTCTTATCTGCTGATGCAGTGCGCTGCTGCTCATTCAGATGAGTCTTCACACATCCCATCTTTGTTCTGTGGATCTTCATGCCACGGGTGGTAGCGAAACGCTTTCCACAGACAGATAGTGAAATTTAAGATAATGCATTATAAGAGATATCTGAATGAATATTATCATTCATCGCATGTGGAAGAGATCAGTAAGATACATGTCATCATTTGATTGAGTGGATGGTCGAGTCAGCCTTAAGATCATTTTTTTTTTTTTACCTTACTGCATTACTCATGTGCGCGAGGACATAAGGAAATGTTACGAATTTATTTGTTTTTGTTAACCTTTGGTTTGATACACACTAGGAATGAATGTGTACTATTTGTTTGCAGGAAAGGAAGAGGGAAATGTTATTGTTCTGTTACCCCCTCCCCCCTTGTCAAGAGACCTCTTTGGTAATGTATTTGTTTGCAGGAAAAGGGAGGAAGAGGGAAATGTTATTGTTCTGTTACCCCCCCCTCCCCCCTTGTCAAAAGACCCCTTTGGTAATGACAGTAAAATATCAAAGTGTCTCTCTCTCTCTCTCTCTCTCTCTCTCTCACTCACACACACACACACACACACACACACACACACACACACACACATATGCACACGCACGCACACACACACACACACACACACACACACACACACACACACACCATACACACACACACACACACGCCACACACACGCACACGCACGCACGCACACACCACACACACACACACACACACACACACACACACACACACACACACACACACACACACACAAACACGGGCGTGTGCGCGCGCGCGTGCGCACGCACACACTTTTGAAAACAAAGGAATCCTTTTTTACTCGAAGATGACATCTTTTTCAAAATGTCGAGCAGATGGCTATTGCCAACAAGAACACTGAGCGAGAAAATGTAGTTGGGTGCAGAGATAAAGAGAGAGAGAGGGAGGGAGGCAGAAGGACAGACAGACAGACAGAGCTGCCGAAAGAAGGTATTAACACTCAAACGCAAGAGAGAAAAAAAGCGATGGAAACATATAAGGTGAGGAGAAGGGCTGTGTCTTGCAAACTCCAGGCTCCACCCATGTGGCTAGTGCATTGGCCATAGTTTACCCCTGCCAAGATGTGTAATAAACATGCATTGTTTATAAGCTGGCAGGAAAGGAAAATGAGCTAAGTGAATAGACTCAGGAAGTAGGAAAAACGAGAGGCAAACACAAAGAACTGATCGGTCAGTACGAAAATGGTGGCGGAGACAAAAGAAAGAAGAGAAGGGGCGTTCGGACAAACACAAAAATCCATCAATTTACCCAGACAATGAGCTGTTTAAAACAACCTGCAGACGCGGTGAGCTGTCTATTTCATCCGCCAAACGGAAGTGGAAGAGAACGAAAAGAATGGCAAAATACTGAAAATGATGGAACAAAAAAAGAAAAAAAAAAAAATGCAAGCGTGTTTCTTTTGGATGCAAGGTGGGGTATTAGGGTAGTTTTGTCGGTTCCGGTTTCCGGTCAGTAGACGGCAGGGAGCTGGTTGTTGTTTGACGTCACACAAGGAAGCTTCTTTCCGCTCGGGATATGATTAGGAAACGTCGGGCGGTGGTATATTTCTTGCGCGCCGGTCGATTATCTTCCACCGCCTCCGCTCTCTCTGTCTCTCTCTCTCTCTCTCCTCTACCCCCCCCCCCCCCAACACCCAAACTACGACTCTACTGCTGAGTTTCCATTCTACCCACCATTTTGTCCTTCTTCTGTCGTGTTTCCAGGTTTGGTGTCCAGTTCTCCTTCTTTCGATGCGTTTTCTTTTTATGCCGCCGTGTTTTGGGTGTCATCATTTCCCACCAAGTCCCGTCTGCCACATCACCCTCCTCTCTTTCCCTCCCTCCTCTCTCTGTCCCCTCCCCCCCCCCCTCTCTCCTCTCTCTCTCTCTCTCTCTCTCTCCCTCCCCCCTCCCTTTCTCTCACTATCTCCATCCCTCTCCTCCCTCCCTCTCTCTCTCTCTCTTTCTGTCTCTCACCTTCTATCCCGCTCACTCACTTTCTCTCTTTTTCACACACTCTCTCTGTCTCTCACTCACTGTGTCTCTCTCTCCCGTCTCTCTCTCTCTCTCTCTCTCTCTCTCTCTCTCTTCACTTACTGTCTCTCTTACTACTTCTCTCTCTCTCGTCTCTCTCTCTCTCTCTCTCTCTCTCTCTTCTCTCTCTCTCTCTCTCTCTCTCTCTCTCTCTCTCTCTCTGTGACTCCGTCTCCCTCTGTCTCCAACTCTCGCTCTCTGTGACCCCGTCCCCTCTGTCTCCAACACGCCTGATATATTAAGATCTTAGAGGAAACTGACCTGCTGCTGACGGCTTGAATACGTTGTGACTGAGGACAGAGTTTGTGGAGGGGTGATTGGCTAGGTAGTGGTGAAGATCAAGGGGGTGAATACGATTGTGGAGGGGTGATTGGCTAGGGAGGGGTGAAGGTAAAGGGGGTGAAGTGATGAAGGACAAGCAGAGGTGAAGGTCAAGGGGGTGAAGTGATGAAGGACAAGCAGGGGTGAAGGTCAAGGGGGTGAAGTGATGAAGGACAAGCAGGGGTGAAGGTCAAGGGGGTGAAGTGATGAAGGACAAGCCGAGGTGAAGGTCAAGGGGTGAAGTGATGAAGGACAAGCAGGGATGAAGGTCAAGGGGGTGAAGTGATGAAGGACAAGCAGGGGTGAAGGTCAAGGGGGGGGGGGTGAAGTGATGAAGGACAAGCAGGGGTGAAAATCATGGGGGTGAAGTGATGAAGGACAAGCAGGGGTGAAGTCAAGGGGGTGAAGTGATGAAGGACAAGCAGGGTGAAGGTCAAGGGATGAAGTGATGAAGGACAAACAGGGTTGAAGGTCAAGGGGGTGAAGTGATGAAGGACAAGCAGGGGTGAAGGTCAAGGGGGTGAAGTGATGAAGGACAAGCAGAGGTGAAGGTCAAGGGGGTGAAGTGATGAAGCACAAGCAGAGGTGAAGGTCAAGGGGGTGCAGTGATGAAGTACAAATAGGGGTGAAGGTGAGGGGGTGGGTGAAGTGATGAAGGACAAACAGGGGTGAAGGTCAAGGGGGTGAAGTGATGAAGGACAAGCAGGAGTGAAGGTCAAGGGGGATGAAGTGATGAAGGACAAGCAAGCAGGAGTGAAGGTCAAGGCGGTGAAGTGATGAAGGACAAGCAGAGGTGAAGGTCAAGGGGGGTGAGTGAAGTGATGAAGGACAAGCAGGGGTGAAGGTCAAGGGGGTGAAGTGATGAAGGACAAGCAGGGGTGAAGGTCAAGGGGGTGAAGTGATGAAGGACAAGCAGGAGTGAAGGTCAAGGGGGTGAAGTGATGAAGGACAAGCAGAGGTGAAGGTGAAGGGGGTGAAGTGATGAAGGACAAGCAGAGGTGAAGGTCAAGGGGGTAAAGTGATGACGGACAAGCAGGGGTGAAGGTCAAGGGGGTGAAGTGATGAAGGACAAGCAGGGGTGAAGGGTCAGGGGGGTGAAGTGATGAAGGACAAGCAGGGGTGAAGGTAAAGGGGTGAAGTAATGAAGGACAAGCAGAGGCTGTGAAGGTCAAGGGGGGTGAAGTGATGAAGGACAAGCAGGGATGAAGGTCAAGGGGGTGTGAAGTGATGACGGACAAGCAGGGGTGAAGGTCAAGGGGGTGAAGTGATGAAGGGCAAGCAGGGGTGAAGGTCAAGGGGGTGAAGTGATGAAGGACAAGCAGGGGTGAAGGTCAAGGGGGTGAAGTGATGAAGGACAAGCAGCTGGCACTGGAGCCCAGATCTCCTGTTCATCCAGAGAGGTCATCTGTAAGCGCACGTAAATGCACACAACGCAACGTAACACAACGCAACGCAGCACAACACAACGCCACGCAACACACAACACCACGCAACACAACACAACGCAACGCGACGCGACGCAACACACAACACACACCAAGCAACACACAACAATGCAACACAACACAACGCAACACACAACACAACGCACTATGCAACACACAACAGTGCAACACAACGCAACACAACACAGCGCAACACAACCCAGCATAACACATCATGCAACACACAACAATGCAACACAACACAGCGCAACGCAACACAACGCAACGCAACTCAACGCAACACAAAGCAATACAACACAACACAACGTAACACAACACAAACGTAACAACAACAACACAACACACAACACACACACACACACACACACACACACACACACACACCACACACACACACACACACACACACACACACACACATGCACGCATGTACACATGCATACACACTCACGCACATACTATGCGCGTTCATCCACACACGTCCTGTCTCAGTATACGGGAAGATTGTTGTAGAGAAAACATCTCTTGTCAAAACAAAGGGCAGGTGATTATCGCCACAAGGGCGGAAACTAAAAGGGGAAAAGTAGCTGGACAAAGAAGGAGAGGGAGGGAGTCGAGAGAAAGACAGACAGACAGACAGACAGACAGACTGAGACGCCGAGAGAAGATATTAAGGAAAACAGTCAAGCAAAAGATAACAAAAACAAGTGCATGAGGTGGAGACAGGGGGGAGGGGTATAAGATATCAATTTTTCCCCATTTAGTCAGTACAATGGCCGCTGTTTGCTTCTGTCAAGACGGAATGTAAACACATTTTTGAAGCTAATGGGAAACGAATGGAAAGGCAGAGGAAGGAGGTAGATAAAAAAAAAAAAAAAAGAAAAGGAAAAAAAAAGAAAACGAAGGGCGGATTCGCCAACACGCGCACACGCACACAGTTATTCGATTAGGACGAAAATACTGGAGGAAACGAAGAAAGAAGAGAAGGGCCGTTTGGGCGAAGACAGAAGCCTAAATTTTCACAGAGATCGTGAGCAATTGAAAATACTCAGTTGCTCAAGCAGCTGCGCATGTCGTCAGCCACAGAAAAAAAAATAGGGGCAAATAAGACAGGAAACAAGAACAATAATCGCCCCCCCCCCCCCAAAAAAAAAGACAGAAAAACCAGCAGGAAAGACCAAAGAAATGAGACCATGTTTGGGACGCCTGGCAGGGTTGGGTGTAGGTAGGTCTGTGGGTTCTGCTTTCCGGTGAATCGACTGGGGAAGCTGGAAACTGGCTTCCGCTTGGGATAGTATTAGGGGAGGCCCGGCAGTTGTAGACTTCGTGTGTCATTTGATTACACACACACACACGCACGCACGCACGCGCGCGCACACACACACACACACACACACACATTCATGTACGCACGCATGCACGCACGCACACGCATTCTCTCCCTCCTCACTCTCTCTCTCTCTTTCTTTCTCTCCCTCCCTCCCTCAAACACACCCCTACACTCTCTTCCTATCACAAACTGCCTTCCAAGAGTACGTCCACCAAATCGTCTTCTCCCGACCATGTCTAATGCCACTGCCATAGAGGGTGATCCTGAAAGCAGGTATTACAGCGCGGGCAAAACAGACTGCACATCAGTGGATGAGTCCCTCAGTCGACAGACCTCCACCCCCAACCCTCTCCAACATGTTAGTGTCACTGAGGATTGGTAATGGTGTTGCCTGTTTCTGTGGTTTAATTTGTTTCTTTGGTTTGGGTCATTCTTTATGTTTAGCTTTCTGCCTTTTTAAAAAAAAAAATAATAATAATTTCTTCTTTCTTGTTTTCCCTTAATAATATCAATGCATGTTCGACTCTGTGTGTGTGTGTGTGTGTAATAATGCCTGTTGTCAATATTGATTAGTATTTTTCTCTAGCCAGTTTGTTGCATGCGAGGATCTTGCATGTCGGGCAAAAATCGCGTTGGTCTGTGTTATGAAAAAGTTGTATATCCTCAATAACAATTCGTTAGTTATATTTATGTGATTATTTGACTCATCTTCAGCCTATTGTACAAATAAATGGGAAATGTATATCATAAATATGAAAACCCCTTCACTAGCTGCATGAGGAAACTATCGCAATCCCTCCGAAGACAGATCTATATGTGTCGCCTGCTCCGAGGCCTTTCGTCCGCTGGATCGGACTCATCAGGGAGACACGGCTGATTGTGTCTGTGCTCTTGGCGTCAGATAGAGACACACCACAGTCCATAATCTGTGGTGTTCCGACCGCCAAGGGTTCGAAAAAGAATGCAACAGCACCCCCAAAGCAGCCAGCGAAAGGTAGTAGAATTAAACAAAACGAAAGTTTGGAGAGGAAAAAAAGTTGTTGAAAACTAAAAACATTACGCAAACAGTATAAAATGTAAGGGACAATCTTTGAGCCTATGCTTGAGGATCCATTTAAAGATGCAAGGGAGATCAAAAGATACGGAACAGTCTGAGTGGTCAGCTCTGCTGTTCAATAACCCAAGCATTGTCAGCGGCTAAGAATTGTGCAGAACAACCTTTCCTTGTGTCGCCTGCTCCGAGGCCTTTCGTCCGCTGGATCGGACTCATCAGGGAGACACGGCTGATTGTGTCTGTGCTCTTGGCGTCAGATAGAGACACACAACAGTCCATAATTCTGTATATTTCTTTATACTTTCTGTATATATATATATATAGTATGCTATGTAGCTTACATGTTGAAGGTAAAGTAAATTTGGTGTCACAAGTGCGTAGCTGTTTCTTTGAACATGGTTTCGGCTTTGTCTGGTTGAAAGCATTAACCATTTTATTCGTGTTTCGTCAACGATTAATAGACTGAACATATTCAGACCAGTAAGAGATTTGACACATACAGAAATTGGTGTGATGCACCTTTTTGTGTTACTTGATTTGAATCCACATTTGAAAAACATGCCACAAGGTTCCGACTGGAAAATCATATTGGACAGTACATAGCTTTAGATACAGAGCTGTTGACAGAAATGTTTTGATTTGTCCCTTATGTAAAGAAACAGAAGAAAATCAAGAACATTTTTGTTTGTGCTGCCCAGTACTCGGGAAAGTTTTATAAAAAAAAGAAATAAAAAAAACTAAATATTATCGACAACGTTCAATATTCAAACTCAGCTTGTTGATGTCCTTAAGCAGGTCGAATGATGTACGAAATTTCTCGTTATACCTGTATAACGCATTTACGTTAACAGAACTGGTAAAATCATAGATATGTGTATTTCATTTCTTTCTTTCTTTCTTTTTTACTATTTCTGTGTTTGGGTATCGGCACTTGTTAAGAAATGTCACTCTTTGTATTCTTCCTCTGTTTTTTTTTTTCTTTCTTTTAAAGTATTACGATTGCTTATGTATTGTTCTCACACGTTTTGCACTGTGTTCGTTTGACAGTGGTGTTGACAGCAGTTGATTTGTATTGAACTGTGTAAGATCCCATCATTTATTTATTTGTGTGTTTCGTTCTTGTTTCTCCTATGTGTATCTGCCACGATTTCCTATGATTTCTTTCTTTCCTTTTGCCCCAGGGCCGGGTGGGGGAAACGTTTAAATAGCTTATCTCATTACCCTGGTTAACTGAAATTTCGTTTCGTTTCGTTTCGTTTCCTCCCCCCCCTCTCTCTCTCTCTCTCTCTCTCTCTCACACACACACACACACACACACACACACACACACACACACACACACACACACTCACCTTCTCTCCGCTTAAGACCTCCATTACCTCCACCACATACTCACTATTTTCGACTTTCCCATCTTCCAACTTTTTGATCTTTGCCAATGGGATTGCCAAAGGGATTAACTCCCGCTCTGTTTTCTGATCCACCTTCCTTCGTCATAATATCCTTCACCTCGCGCGCGCGCGCGCGCGCACGTGTGTGTATGTGTGTGTGTGTGTTGTGTGTGTGTGTGTGTGGAAGTGGGGGCGAGAAAGGGGCGAGCGGGTAAGGAGAAATGGAGAGAGTGCGGAGAATGCGAGGTGGAGTGTGGAACCTGCGTTTTGCTCGCTAAAAGTGTGATTACGCAAGAAAGCCAAACCTGTCTGGAGAGTGATAATGGATTGCTGAAATCAGGTTCCATTGCGGGGACGACTTGTGTGTGTGTGTGTGTGTGTGTGTGTGTGTGTGTGTGTGTGTGTGTGTACTTGCATGCATGCGTGTGTGTGCGTGCGTGCATGCGTACGTGCGTGTGCAAGCGTGCGTGTGTGTGCGTGCGTGCGTGTGTGTGTGTGTGTGTGTGTGTGTGTGTCAAATCAAGGAGGAGCAAAATGGTGGATGGGTGGGCGTTGTCGAATGCGAGAGCGCGCGCATGTGTGAGCTGCGTTTAATTCGCTGAAATTATGAATAGGGAAAGAAAGAAAGAAAACGAAAATCAAGACCATCCTCTAATTGCTGGTCATGAAACTGTAACACCAGGTTTCGCAGCCACTGTTATGGGTCAAATTGGATGTCAGCCCGACTCTTGGGCGGGAAATTGTTGGTGAGAGCGTGAGCTTTGTGTTACTCTCTGAAATTGTGATTTCAAGACCAGAAAAAACGCGACACCTCTCTCCTCCTCCTCCTTGCTCACAAAGAGAGGACGGACAGCAGGACAGGGTACCAGACAGCAGAGAACAGAAACAGAGGACAAGAAAGGGCAAAGGAAGGTAAAGTAAAAAGGAAAAAGAAAACAAGAAAGGAAAGGAAAAGTACCAACAGGCAAAAAAATAGAGGAAGTAGAGACAGGCAAAGAGGAAAAACAAGGGAAGGAAAGTGCAGAACGTAGGAAAGAGGAAACCGGGATAGGAAAAAACAACAAGAAAAAAGGAAAAAAAAGGAAGGGGAAAAAAGGAAAGTGGAATAAGGAAGGACGAAGGGAAACCAAAAGGGAAAAGGAGTGAATCATACAGGAACAAACGTTGCAAAACAAAAAGGTAAAGGGGGAGGACAGGGAAAGGAAAAAGGAAAGTTAAAAATCGAAGGACCAAAAGTGGGAAAGGAAAGTGCATCCAAGGAGAGGAAAGTAAAAACCCAAAAAAAAAATAAACTTACATTTGAGAACCAGCATTTGCACATATGACAAAAATCAATATGCCCACTATGAAACATGTTCGGTAATGTACAAGTGTAATAGGACTCATAGATGGATATAGATGGAAGTAGTTCAGTTAGTTAGCCAGACGGTTTACCTTGTTTGTTTGATATCGTTCGTTCTTTCGAATGATCGATAGCGTGTCTGAAAATGTGAAACACAGACAGGACAGAAGATCGATCGATAGATAAACAAACAGGACAGGCAAACACACAAACAGACAGGCAGCAGACATATAGTTAGAGACACAGACAGGACTGATTGACCATGACAGACAGAAGTATCCCACAATGGGGAAAGCAGCTGCACACGCATCCCCCAGAAGATGATTCAGAATGGTTTGACGGTAGTTGGCCCAAGCGGCGGAGAATGGGTGTTTTTTCCGTGCACAGTTTGTGGCCACGTAGGCAAGGATGGCGCGTAGTGTTTAGTGTTGTTACGCATGACAGTGGTGGCCACGTTAGCAGAGAATGGACGTTGTAAGTCCGTTGTTTGTTGGGTGTTGCGTCCTCCGTGAATGTCACGTGGTGTGCTTCCGATGAGCAGTGTTGTTGGCCAAGCGAGAAGCCGGGCGGAGACAGGGGAGGGGAGATATGCGTGTGTTCCACCCACGACCACAAGTAGCGGAAAAAAAATGCGTCGTGTGGTCCGATGACCAGTTGTCGTCAACGTTTTCAAGTATAGAATAGCAGGGAAGAATCAGAGAATGGGTTGAATGCCGTCGTCGTTGTGTCTATTCGCGACGTGTACGGTCCCAAGCGGCCAGGGAGAAGGAGAGAGACTGGCGTGTTTGTTCCGCTGGACAGTGTCGTTCATAGTGAGAAGAGAAGAAAAAGAGGAATGGCGTGGGTTGTGTTGTTCCAGCTGACAGTATGTCGGACAAGAGTCAAAGTAGAAGAGGTAGCGGAGAGAGGAAGAGAGGAGAAATGGCGGGAGTTCCTAGGTGTGTTCCGCTGGAGGAAGGATGAGCGTTCCGAAAGATCAAAATCCCAAACCATATCAGCGAAAACACGGGGGATGGCATTCTTATTGCTTTGTTTTGGCTCGGAGGCTCGCACATTTTTGTTTTTTTTTTGTTTTTTTTTCAGCTGGAGGAAATGCGCGGGGAGTACCACTCTAGGGACGCCAGCCTGAGAAAAGAAGGGGGGATACGTCCGCCCCGATTTCTCGCCCTTCAATTCTGTGATTGTCGGAATGTAAACAAATGAGCATTTGGCCAGCATGGGACCCGTCTTCCCGATGAAGATGCTTTGAATTAGGGGCCGTGTTTTCAGCAACACGTTGTGCGCCTATGTCGTGTGGGTGAGTGCGTGGTGACAGGCGTGCATGCAGTGGGGTATGTTTGTGTGCGGTGTGGGTACGTTGTGTGTGTGTGTGTAGTGGTGTGCTTGGTGGTGTTGTGGCGAGGCGCTTAGCGCGCGCGCGGCGAGTCCATGTGTATTGTGTGTGCGTGTAGGTGTGTTGTTGTGGTGTGTGGTGTGTTGTGTTTTTGTTGTATCTC
>JADBJO010036115.1:7500-11437 GCA_016801955.1 Conus betulinus | reverse complement strand
GAGGACATATTTTTAATTTCTCATGTGGCCATTAATGGAAGAGAAAGAGCCGAAAATGTTTACTGTCAACAGATGAGCTAAGTTCATAGTCACAAAATAAGGAAGCTTCAAGTTTGTCTTAGAACTACGCATTGTGAATTTGATTTCTTTCAACCCTTCTTTTAATAGGGGATCATAAACAACATAGCAAGGAGCCTACTGAGCTTTGTCCTTTCGGTCAGAGCTGTGTTAAAATTTCCAGAGAAGATGAGACTCCATGTAGGTTCCTTTTATTTTCATTTATGTTATTTATTTTATTTATTTCATTTATTCATTTACTATTTTTTTGCTTAACCTGCTTGGTAGGGGGTAGATGAAAACATTTTCCCTTTACACTTTGAAAAAAAAGAAGAAGAAAACTTGTACTTTGTAAGTTTATAAGGGATGTAATTGGAACCCTGTTTATTTATGTACTCCTTTCCTTCAAACTGACTCTTTGGCTTGACAGGAAGGGGCCCGGTGTTTCAGATCTGGGAACTTGGGCATGGAGAGTTTGCTTTGTATTATTCTGCATCTGATAACTTATAACAGCTCTGAGCATAACCCCACCATGAAGAAAAGGAACATTTTCTCTTGATAGTATCTTCCATTAGATATTTAAATTGGTTTTAGGTCACAGACCAGAGAGAGAGAGAGAGAAAAACATCATTACACTTTCAATCTTCATTCAGTGTACATATGTCGGGTTCATCGAACCAGGAGTTGGCTGTAAACTTTCATTACGAGTCCAGAGATCTTAGCATTTGCGGTGGTTTTATTTACAATTTGAAAATACATGAGTATTCATTGATGATGATGACATGATAATTAGGAGGATGAGTCAGTTAAAATGTTCCTTTTCTTTGACACATTTTTGTTGAGCAAAAATACGTTCGTAATCTGAAGACAGTAATGATTTAATACTGTCATAATCTGAGGATATTTATAATTCTAATACAGTCATCGTAATCTGAGGACATTTATAATCTAATTTTTGTATAATATTGGAACATGTATAAACCTAATCATTATTAATACTTTAACAGTATTACTTTAGTTTATGTCTGCTGTTTTGTACGTAAGTTCTATCAGAAGTTGGTTTAAATGAAACGGTTTTTCTGTCTTTGCTGTTGACATCTACCTCTGCTCCACCTCTTTTCCTTTCCTTGTTGGTTTCTTTCTGAGTTGTGCTGACAGTAGTTTCCAGATTGATAAGAAGATCAAGATGGTATGTGCACTATATCACAAGCTAGAGGCCAGTAAAAAAACCACCTTCTGCACACCACAAATCTGTCACATATGTTAGTACATTGGAAGACGCAATGTAGAGAAACAGATAGGGACACATATAAGACCTCGTGCTTTAAAACATTGCCATTACATGAGTACTTAATTTTTCTTTATCATACTTTGGAAAATGTGGTTACACAGGGAAGAGTACAATGCACCATGCAATGATGAGCTTCTTACTTCTTCCTTACCACGGTGATAGTATTTGAACTTAGTTGCTGAGTAAGAGGGCATATGTTTTTGTTTGGGACATAGTGTTACAAGCAACAGTGAAATGTTTTTCATTGTGGATTATTTCATCTTAATACAGGGAAATAGAAATCTTTATCATTTTGAGGAATGGTTGTTTGGATGCTGTTTGTGTCACATGCTGTTGGTGGTTGAGTCTGCTCACTGAATGTAAGCAAGTCTGCAAAATGTTAATAGAAAAGAAAAAGAGAAAGTGTGTGTGGGGAGGGGAGTTGGAGAAGGGGATAAACATAGAGTCTGAAAAATCTAACCTGAATAGTGAGCAATTAGAAATGTACAAATGCAAACAAATACATATTAAAAGGTTAAAGGTTTAAGTCCCATATTGTGCAGGGCATAAGAGCAATGAACTGTTGAAGGTTCACCCCATCTGGGGCATAGCATGATAGAATGCAGAACCCATCCATTTCCTTCCACTGCCTTTAACCTTACCCAAAAAGAATCAAGTACCCAATGTTCTGCTGGGTGGACAGAGAGGGTTTTCAAACTGAAAAAAAAAAAAATCAGACCCTGGGGATCGAAGTCATGGTTGTCAGATCGCAGGCAGATCTACAAGCCACTCAAAGTTCAGATTACTTTCAAAATATATGCAAATGAAATCAGAAATTCAAAAAAGAAAAAAAAGAGGCAAAATGAAAAGTCATCTGTACATGCAGGGACCACAAATCCTGTCAGAAAAAGAAAAAAATCCAGATGGAACATAGTCTGTCCAAAAGGAGACAATGTTGTTCAGGAATCTTTTTTATTTTATTTTATTTTTTTTTTTTTTTGCTGTCCCAACTTCTGTGCTACCTCAGTGGCAGTGCACCCATGCCACTCATTCCTACACACGTCCACAGCCATAGCCCGATCAGTCCTGCCGCTGCCCTGGCCCATGCTACAGCTGTGTCCAGAACAACTGCCTTGGAAATCTAGCCTCCAAAAAGAAACAAACAGACCGACAACCTGCCTCCTCTTCCACCCACACACTCTTTCCATCTGCAGGATCATCGACCCAAACCAGTCGCACTGCACTTAACCGTCCCTAATACAACATCAATCATGTCAAAGTCCTGGTGCTTTGGCAATCTCAGGGTGACAGCTTGTAAACCATGTGGGAATCCTATTCAACTACCAGACTGGAGATCCTGTGCCCACTTAGCATCAACATCCAAAAATAGCATGTGCTTTATCCACCACCAAAAACACTAGCTCACAGTACTCTCCACAGAGCATTACCATACTTCTCATTATTTATTTCGGTTATAATGTTACAGCTATTCTCTGTTTTCTCCTCCCATTACTTTCTTCATTTTTATTACTTCTCTGTTCTTTACTCACTTATCTATCAACCCCGTTTTCTTACTCTAATTTTTTTTCAAATTTAAACGCCTTCTTTTATTTACATTTTCTTCTTTCTTTCCTTTTTTTCTAATTGTTTCTCTTTTTTTCCTTCTGTTTCAGTAATGCTGTTGGCTTTATACTCATTGATTATTATCTTTCCTTTCCATATACTTATTTTTACTATTACTACTAATGTCATATTATTATCAAATTTATAGTGGTTGTAGTAATATAATATTATTATTATTACCAACATTACCACTCTCATTATTCATGCTATATGATGAACTATATTCCATTCATATGTTCTAAATTTCTATGCTTTGCTTTTGCATATTTCCTAGATTTTAATCTTACTGTCTTTCCCATTTTCTATATGATTGTTATCATTTTCATGATTGTATGATCATGATTGTGAATACAGTTATGACTGTGTATTTCTTAGATTTCTGTAATGTTCTTTCCTACTTTCTGCATAATCAATAATAGTATGATGATGATGATGAAAAGCCATCATTATTGTCAGTGTTATTACTATTATTATTATTATCATTATTGGTATCATAACCATATGAATTTAACTATTCTTCTCATTTATCTAATTCCTTTTCTTCTACTATTGTCATTATTAGAAATATGATTACTATTGTCGTTATCATCATCAAAGAGCATTGTTTCGATATACGTATGTTGCCCTCCACGCCCTGCTGTTCTTGTGATGACATTAGCACTTCAATGTCCATGATGAGTCAGTGTTGGAAATTGTCACTTTCGGCAAGTACACGGGACTAATGTTTGAAAGATGTGGGTCTTAAGTGAAGAAGCTCCTCCCAGATTAGAGCCCACTTTCTTGTTGTCAATGTTTAAAATTTAGAATAAAAAACCACTATGGGGGAAAATGAAACCATACCATTCAAGTATAGATATTCCTCTTTGAGAGGCTCCCCCAAGACTAACGAATCAAGCCTTATGATGTCGAAGAGAAGAATAGTCCATAACTGGATTTTTTCATTGACAGCTGCCGGCAGACACGGTCAGGTCTATTGATTCCACCTTC
>JADBJO010036115.1:0-5000 GCA_016801955.1 Conus betulinus | reverse complement strand
ATCATTTTGCATTCTGAATGCTTTATACAAGTACAGAGCATATTGTTTAATGGCTTTTTCATTCGATGATGCCACTAACATAATAAATTTGAAAGAAACAAGGATTTCTTAGGTACTTAGGTGGCATCAATTGCTGTCTAACAGTTGATAGTTCAGGGCAAGACAGAACAAAATGAACTTCATTTTCATCACCCTCATGACAGAGTGGACAAGTAAAATTACAATCATTCAAAAGCCTGTAACGGTTAGAATGTACACAAATGTCCGATGCACCAACACTCAATTTGTCACAATATATTCAACATGTCTGTTAATCTGCATAGACAAATATTTTGGAATACAATGTGCAGGGTTTACTACTCTATAAATATCAAATCTGTGACTGTCTTCAACATGGGAATTCCACCTCTGCCAGTTACAATCGATTAATCGTTGCCAAAACATACGAAGAAAACTATTTATGTCATCTACACCCTGATTCTCCCACATAAAGCCAAAACCAAAATTTGCACAATTTCAACCTTACTTTAGAGGCCCAATTGCTCTTACCCCTAGCATCTATCTGTACTAACATTTTACACGCCTTATTCGGTGCCATCAGGTGCCATATCAGGTGCCATTTGGGCTATTTTTAGCCAGTAACGAATGCACCTTACTACAGAAACTAAATGAATGGGATATATCTGTTAGTCTCCCCATAAACCAAATCATTGGGTGTTTGTATTGAAACTCCGAGAAACTTTTTTTTCATTCATTCAAATGAATCTTTTAAATTTGTATAGAAACAGTACCGAGACCCCATAACTCAGCTCTGTATTGCATCATGAGTTGAATTTGAGAGTCGAAAACCTTTAAAAGCAATGAAAGAGACTCATTATTGAGCTTACGCAGTTTCTTTAGAATACAAAGTAAGCAATGTTTAGCTCTGCTTACAAGATCTTTGCAAGCAAAACTGAAACTTAAATGTGTTGAAAAATGTATGCCGAGGTACTTATTCACATTTACAACTGGCATAATTATTCCGTTGTACGTCCATTTTTCTTGTGCAGCAAGATGTCCACCTTTTCTAAACACTGTAATATTACTTTTTTGCCATGTTTACCTTCAACTGGAGTGACGCAGAAGCTCTCTCTAAACTGTTTAATTCATTTTGGAGACCAACTATTGTTTCTGACATCAGTACAACGACATCAGCTAAGAGAAGAAGAATATAAATCTCCCAAGCATCATTTACAAACTGAGCACCATGCCCACTGTTATTTATTACTTCTAAACAGAATTCATTAATAAAAAATGAAAAAGAGAACAGACGACAGACATCCCCTTGTTTAACTCCCAAGATACAGTTTATGTCGTCTGTTAGAGATGGTCCGCATCTCACCCTGGCCTTCCCAGAATCATACATGCTCAAGATACATTTATGTAACTTACCTCAGATTCCATGCTTAACCAAAATTGGCCATAATGCACTTCTATTGACAGAATCAAATGCTTTTTTATTTAATTAATAAAAGCTACATATAATTTTCGACTTAGACAAAACTGATTTTGAGTTAAGGCCAGCAAAGTAAACATGTGATCTCTAGTGGAATAATTCCGTTTAATCCAGCTTGATATTCCTCCATCATATTACTCTCTTCAACCCATTCGTGAAGTCTTCTATTAATAATAGCACGAAATAATTTACTTTCGATGTTGCACAGAGAGATTCCTCTGTAGTTGTCTGGGTTGCTAACATCACCTTTTTATGTAATGGGAGAACGATAGACTCGGTCCAACTTTTCTCTGGAAACACACCCTTGCTAAATAGAACATTCAAAAATAATGCTAAAAAGTTAATCACCAGTTCGGATTTGCATGCAGTCTTTATCATTTCGCTGATGATCCCTTCTGGATCCGCAGATTTACGATTTTTCAGTTTACTTAAGGCAAAAATGATCTCTTCTTTCTTCTAATTAGGAACAAGTTAGAACTATCTGAGGACATACAGTTTGATAGTTTGAAAGGGTGCACCTTATCAACTGCAAGCCTGACTCGCCGATTATCGCCAGATGTGTCTTTATAAAGAGAGGATATCTGTGCTGAAAGCCAAACGCAAGCTCAGAGGGACAAATATTTTCGTTGGTGAGGACTTCTCTCTACTCAACTGAGAGAAGTGAGGAAGCAGTTGACGCCACATCTGAAAAGAGCAAAGGGAGAGGGAAAGAGAGCACCAATGGTGTTCAACCACCTCCTCATTGATGGAAAGAAATTTACAGTGGACCATGCTGACAGACATGTAGAAAATAAAATAGGGTGACGGCCGGCCGGCCCACAGTTTATCCGGGGAATCTTACTGCATCAGCGAAAGGAACAAACTTTGGGACAACACCATCAATATTGCCACAGTGCGGTGCCATTGACACAATCTCAGCACGTGCTATACACTATACAGTTAACAACGCGGTGTGCTCTGAGCTTAGTTTAGGCACTGGCCGGGTTTAAAAATGTAAATAATGTCTTAAATGTTGCTGAATCTGTGGAGCAAAAACCCGTCGAACTTGTTTTCCGAGGATGGGTGTACTGTGTCACCGGATGCTGTTGACAATAATGTGTCGATTCTTCCTTCTGTGAAAAGTTCCAAAGATTTCTCTTTCCTTTTACTGGAATGTGAACGCTTTATCATCCAAACTCCATGACTAAGATTTTGTTTCATTTGTTGGTTCGTTTGATTTTTTAATGTCTGGCTGAAACCTTTATGGAAGATTTCCAATCGTCTGTTTGCTAAACAGCTGTAAAACTCAAGATTCGTGGAAGGCAATCTGGGGGCTTGCTATGTCTTGTTAAGAAAGAATTCTTTTCATTTGTAAAACCACTGGAAATTAAGTTAGATATCTTGCACTTTTGTTGTTAATAAATCTATTTTGGGTACAAGGAAAAACGTCTTACATGCGTGTGCTTATGCACCACCAGAAGGTTCACCATACTACCGTTTTTTAACTGATTTTGACAATGGTATTGCTTTACTTGAAGAATTAGTATGTGACTGCTTGCTCTCTCTTGGTGATGTTTATGTATATTGTTAAGCAGTGATATGAATGGTCGTACTTCGAATATTTCTGAAGATTTAGAAGAAACTGTCACTCCTTTTGAAACACAATGGTTGAGTGGTCCATTAACTGTTGGCAGAAATTCAGAAGATACTGGGTTAAATAACTATGGTAAAATGTTGCTAAATATGTGCACTGCTTTGGATTTGTGCATTTTAAATGGTTTGTGTCAGGGCGATCTCAAAGGTTGCTAGCATGCTACACTTACACATCTGAGAGTGGCAGCAGTGTGAATGATTATTTCATAATGTCGTGTGATACGTTTGCTACATTTCTTGCTGATTGTAAGTTATGTGTAGGGGCACGTATTGAATCTGACCACATGCCTTTGGTGCTGCGTACTAATCTATACAGCTAAACCCCTGGACAATGCAAAAGAACATGATATTATCAATCAGGTTGAAAGTGTGTTTGGAATGAAACTTATGCTGATTTGTTCAATATTACAGTGGAATCGACAGAATCTCAGCAAAGAATGCATACGGCAATTAATCTCATTGAGGTTGATGTTAATGAATCTTTACATCTTTTTAACAGTTCTATTGAGAACTTCTATTGAGAGTTTCAAGAAAAAATTGGCGATGATTGGGTGCGATAAGGAATGTCTTTTAAGTAAAGGAAATGCACGTAAGTTGTTAACCAAATGTCGTTAAGTTTATCTGTACCTGATCATGTTGAATATTCTAATCCCAGACGCGACTATAAACATCTCTTGAAGAAAAAAACGGAGACATTCAATAACATTATGTTAGATGAATTAGTCGCCTCCATTAATAGTCAAAAGGAGTTTTGGGAGACAATGCGCAAAATTCAGATTTAAAAAAAAAAAAAAAAAAAAAAAAAAAAAAAAAATCCAGCCTCAAAATGATGTTAGCCTTGATAATCGGTTTCATCACTTTTAGAAACTGCTAGAAAAAAAGATAGCATTGATAACAGTGTTAGGCAGGGAGATGAAAGTGATGGAGATGATGACAATTATAACTTAAATCGCCCGATATCGAAAGAAGAAGATCGAAAGGAAGAGAGAGAGAGAGAGAGAGAGAGAGAGAGAGAGAGAGAGAGAGAGAGAGAGAGAGAGAGTTTAGTTTTTTTTTTTCTATTACATTCAGACTTCCTACCACTCTCATGAATTCTGGGTACCTTGTCACCATTCCCTTGCATTAACGTAAGCAGCCATCATAACCCTTTTCTGCGGAGAGAGAGAGAGAGAGAGAGAGAGAGGAGAGAGAGAGAGAGAGAGAGAGAGAGAGAACGAACTTTAATACTAATAAGCTGTTAAGCCCATTAAGCAATCAGCGCGATGTACAATTATAAAACGCGACTCGATTCGATTTCATTGACATGGAAGCCACAGCAATGTGTCTTTTTTTTCACTTCACATGATAAAAACGTGTACGAGAAAATGTCACTGGTATGCGTTCACTGTCAGTTCTGTAGATGACGGTCACCCCAGGTAAAACTGGATCAATCCGTGGAGAGCGTGCAGCCGCCGCAAAGCACGTGCTTTGATTCCTGCATGCGTCTTCTTTTCCGGAGGCTAGCCTGTCCCTTTACTGGGCACAGCGTCCGAAAGCGTCTGCACTACCATTAGGGCAAAACGTCCCAAAGCGTCCGGCATTGATCAGGTCCGTTCGGGCCGTTCCGTTTATGGAAATTTCCGGACATATCTCGCAAATTCTCGGCGGAAGTGATAGCCAGGAACCTGCGACATGCTTCCTTCCCGCCATTTGCAAAATCTGTTCAGTTTGCAGTGATTTTTCGTGATTTTACCAATCGACTTGTGAATTTTCAACAGGGAAGTTTTTTTTGATGAATCTGAAAATGAAGAGCCGCTTCTAAACTTTTCGTATGGAAGATATTGTGCTCCATGAGGTAGAACCAGCGTCGGATATCGACGTTAGCAGTGTTAGT
>JADBJO010036113.1:0-11437 GCA_016801955.1 Conus betulinus | reverse complement strand
GATGCTGGGGGGAGGGGGAGATGAGTATGGACAGAAGCATTCACATCTTCACATCAAATTGCACTCTCGCATAGGCACACACACTCTCTCACATCGGGCCCGCGCAATGTGACGGAAAATCAGAAAACATTTCATAGTTTAAAAAAAAAAAAAAAAAAAAAAAAAAAAAAAAGAAATTTTGTATAACTTGACTCCGAGCCCCCACCCCTCACTGCACAACACATTTATCTGCATCATACAAAAATGTCAGCATCATACAGATAATCTCATAGCCGCATCCCCATTTCTTCAGTAGGAAATACAACATTCCACCCTTCTGATTACACGCTTATAACACACAAGAAAGAAATAAGCGCTCAGAACTTGCCAGTATTCTCTTGGTTGACCAGTCAGTTCTTTATCAGTCAGTGCAACTCACATTGCTAAAGCTGCCACACTGTTGCGTCCGTTCAATAGCCCAAATCCCAGTTGGGGGACACTGCCGTGGCAGCGTAACCCGAGCTGCACTTTCAGGCTGAGTCTCCAGACTCCACTGCACTTAGCCATTTTCACAGAAAAGGTTCCTGTCGGCCTCTCCCACAGGTCTTCTGTTGGTGCAGCTCTAGGCACCAGCATGCGCGAGAGCATTCACACACGCGCGCAGCTCCCTGTCTCGGCTCAAACAGGCTGACACGTCTAGCTGTTTTCAGTCCCCACTCAGGAGACAATTCTCCACCGTCGCAGGCTCCGAGGCTACAGCAAACCTTCCACTGTCTTTCGTCGTCCCACCCAGGAGACAATTCTCAACCATCGTCAGTTCTGAGGCGACAGCAAATCTCAGCTTCTCGTGAAGTCGTTTGGCCTTGACTTTACCTCGCTGTATTTTCCAGAGCCCTCAGCAAGCCGGGATGAGTTGCTTCGTTTGTGTGAGTCATACTTTTTCTGGGTTCCCGAGCATTTTATAACCATTCTCAAAGAGATCCCGAGTTTTAACTGGTTCAACTGATGAAATCACTGGCACACACGCACGCACATCACACGATTTGCACCAATGAATTGTCGCAGTATTTTGATTCTGCCAATGGAATCTCCCTCTACACACACACACACACACACACACACACACACACACACACACACACACACAGCGACTAGCACCAACAGTTGATGGTTAATGCATAACATTCAATTCTACTCGTGTTCGATTCCCCGAAGCTACCCATACTAACAGCCAGAGTTCTCCACTAGCCAGGACTGATGCTTCATGTTGTTATTACGATCTGTAGCCAACAAGGTGCAAACCAATTAATATGTCGAACCTTTCCCAAAGGTATTCATCTCTCAGGACAAACACGGCTGAATGGTCACCTGCAGGCCGACGGTCAGCGAACTGCGACGGTCGCCAGCCACGATCGCCTCCCCTCAGGCCCACTGGAGAACCCAGTGAATAGCCACGATCACCTTCCCTCAGGACCACTGGAGAACCCAGTGAATAGCCACGATCGCTTCACCTCAGGCTCACTGGAGAACCCAGTGAATAGCCACGATCGCCTTCCCTCAGGCCCACTGGAGAACCCAGTGAATAGCCACGATCACCTTCCCTCAGGCCCACTGGAGTACCCAGTGAATAGCCACGATCGCCTCTGCTCAGGCCCACTGGAGAACCCAGTGAATAGCCACGATCGCTTCACCTCAGGCCTACTGGAGAACCCAGTGAATAGCCACGATCACCTCCCCTCAGGCCCGCTGGAGAACCCAGTGAATAGCCACGATCACCTCCCCTCAGGTCCACTGGAGAACCCAGTGAATAGCCACGATCGCCTCCCCTCAGGCCCACTGGAGAACCCAGTGAATAGCCAGATCACCTCCCTCAGGCCCACTGGAGTACCCAGTGAATAGCCACGATCGCCTCGCTCTCAGCTCAGGCCCACTGGAGAACCCAGTGAATAGCCACGATCGCTTCCCCTCAGGCCCACTGGAGAACCCAGTGAATAGCCACGATCGCCTCCCCTCAGGCCCACTGGAGAACCCAGTGAATAGCCACGATCGATCGCCTCCCCTCAGGCCCACTGGAGAACCCAGTGAATAGCCACGATCGCCTCCCCTCAGGCCCACTGGAGAACCCAGTGAATAGCCACGATCGCCTCCCCTCAGGCCCACTGGAGAACCCAGTGAATAGCCACGATCGCCTCCCCTCAGGCCCACTGGAGAACCCAGTGAATAGCCACGATCGCCTCCCCTCAGGCCCACTGGAGAACCCAGTGAATAGCCACGATCGCCTCCCCTCAGGCCCACTGGAGAACCCAGTGAATAGCCACGATCGCCTCCCCTCAGGCCCACTGGAGAACCCAGTGAATAGCCACGATCGCCTCCCCTCAGGCCCACTGGAGAACCCAGTGAATAGCCACGATCGGAGGGTGACAGACAGAAAGACAGACAGACAGACAGACAGTCAGACAGTTCTGCGTGAAATCATATATGACA
The DNA here is from genome assembly GCA_016801955.1 of Conus betulinus. Taxonomy (NCBI): domain Eukaryota; kingdom Metazoa; phylum Mollusca; class Gastropoda; order Neogastropoda; family Conidae; genus Conus; species Conus betulinus. The sequence goes on along the minus strand of JADBJO010036113.1, from coordinate 8,974 downwards.
TGTCCATGTTCACTTCTAATAATAAACAAGCTAAAACAGCCACTATCGCACAGATACACAAATACTTTTTTTTTTTAAGTAGATGTTATACACAAACGCGCGCGCGCGCGCGCACGCACGCACGCACACGCAACCACACACACGCACGCATGCACGCGCGCGCACACACACACACACACACACACACACACACACACACACACACACACACACACACACACACACACACACACACACACACACACAGAACGACAAACAGTCCATACATAGAGACGGGACAAGTCGCCACGTGTTACCTTTTCCAGAGGGGCTGGGGCCGTGTATTCCAGGCTGGGGCACACACGTCGTTCAGATACATGCTGCTGACCTCCGCAGCCGGCCGGAGCTGCGCTGCAGCCTGACGGACAAGTGTGCTGCACACTGACGGAAGAGTGCTGAGGACTGACGGAAGACTGCAGCGGACTGTCGGAAGAGTGTTGCGGACAGGTGGAAGTGTTTGCGGACTGACGGAAGAGTGTTGCGGACAGGCGGAAGAGTGTTTGCGGACTGACGGAAGAGTGCTGTAGCCTGACGATTAGCTGTGCTGCAGATGACGGACGGGTTGGTTTGCTGCAGCCTGGCGGATTCGTGTGCTGCAGTCCGAGGGATGTGCACTGCGTCAAACACTCGTTACTCCTGCACACACATAAATATATAAAGATCAACTTACAGAATTCTATCCTACATACATACATACATACATACATACATACATACATACATACGCCACACACACACACACACACCACACACACACACACACACACACACACACACACACACACACATGCATACATACATACGTACATACATGCTCATCAAGGTTTTTTCTTAACACACACACACACACACACACACACACACACACACACACCCCCGCCCATCTTCGTTTGCTTGTCAGTGTGTCTGTGTCCTTTGTATGACTCTGTGCCCTTGATAATTTGACCGTCTGGGGTTTTCTGAGGATTGACAAATACTTGCGAAAATGTCCTTACCAACACTGCAGGTGTGTGGACCTCTCGGGCCCGACGCCAGGATATATTATGAAAGTAAGCATAAAGTACAGCCCTGTCACGCAGTCTTAGGTCGGAGTGGAAATCCGTACCATCCTCTTCATTATCCTGATTCTCATCTATCAGCTTTAAAAAAAAAAAGTCTCAAATTCTGTGGTGAGGTTGTTTGAAATATTTATGTGGAATAATGTGTATTCTGAGATCACAAAGTTCTGGGCAAATGAGTTCAAAATGAAATTCCTCTTCTCTGGCATTTTAAAACTGACGTATGCCTGGTGAGCCAGCCGAGATGTCTCACGGTCAGATTTCCATCCTCAAAGTTTGTGAAGTCTGCGGTTCAAATCCTGTCAGCTCTTGTGGGTTAGGATGGGTATTTTTCCAGTCTCTAAACTCAACGCAGCTGCGGGCTTCCAGTGTCCCCGGTCTGTGTGTGTGTGTGAACGGGAGTCGGCATATTCAATATCCTCATTGCAAATCCAAGAAATTCAATTCATGTCAGAATTCATGGGCTATGGGAACACGAACGTGCCAAAACATTCACTGACAGAAATTGTCTGAAAAGTAACCAAGATACAGAAAAAGAAAAGAGAGAAAGAAACTACGGACAAAAAAAAAAAAAACGGAAAAAAAAAAAAAACAGACAGACCTACAGAAAGGCAGGAAAAAAAGGAGGGAAGAGTACATCGGATACACTGAGCATCATTTCTACACAAGGAAATATTTTTACCTTCAGTGTTTCAAGGTTACTAAAAAGAAAAAAAGAGGTAAATAAATCTAGCACTGCTTGTTCTTTCTTTTCGTTGACTTCTTTTAGCGGTTTTTTTTTTCCCTTCGCATTTCTAACACACCGCTGCTCAATCCGGGAGTGATTCAAATGATACACACTGCTGATGTTGTCGAGATTGTATTTATTCCTCTTTTCCCAATACTTCCATGACGCATGCACTGTTCGGGGAAGTGTTTTTTGGTTTGGCTGTTGTGCGGTGGAATACCGTCCCCCCCCCCTCCCCCCCCCCCCCTCTCTCTCTCTCTCTCTCTCTCTCTCTCTCTTCTCTCTCTCTCTCTTCTCTCTCTCTCTCTCTCTCTCTCTCTCTCTCTCTCTCTCTCTCTCTCTGTCTCTCTCACCATCCTCCCTTTCCCAGTTTTATTACTGCAGGTGATGGAGGTGGGAGAGGAGGGGGGAGGAGAAGGGGTTACAGTGGGTGGGCAGGGGGGAAAGGGTATGATATTGTCCTCAGCGATCAGCTGTTGATCAGTGGGCACTCATCGTTCCCTGTGCTACCCCCACCATGGCCATCACCACGCCCCACTCAGGCACACTCGCATACCTGTTTCTACAACCTATTGTGCGACAGACAGACATCTCTCTCTCTCGCTCTCTCTCTCTCTCTCTCTCTCTTTTGCAGTACGACCCTCCCAACCACCCATTTTGAACGTTAGTATAAAGTTAAAGCGACACAAACGACACCTAAACAATACCACCCTACCCCACCCCCTCATTCCTTAGCTTCCGACTCCTCCCTCCTGCCCCTCTCCGACAAAATAAATGAAATAAAGACCGAAGTTCAGAGGCATTATCTTTCAGATCCAGAAAACGTCACACGTTATTCACATTACAATAGAAATTCAAAGAACATGGCGTCACCTAGGCCTGATGAAACCATTCCCACCACGATCTAAAATGTTCACCTCGCCCCACCACCCCACCCCCTCCTCTTATCACTAGTCCTTACTCGTTGTGAAAGAACCGTTTCAGCTTCTACCTAGTGTCTACCTGTGTTGACAGGCTTTAGGCCTTGAAGATGTGTGACAAAGTCATCACTTGTTAATATTGATCTCACGAATAACATTGTAGTATATGTTGGTAGAGAAACGCTTGTTCGTGATCTTGCACGCGTTTGCAACACACACACACACACACACACACACACACACACACACACACACACACACACACACACACACTGCTCGCTGGCATGCACACACAGAGAGAGAGAGAGAGAGAGAGAGAGAGAGAGAGAGAGAGAGAAGAGAGAGAGAGAGAGAGAGAGAGAGAGAGAGAGAGATATGAAAGTTATGGGTTCAAAAACAATCAGTGCTTAACAGAAAATAAAAGCTATCAGTTTAAAACAAAGAGCTCTGATCATAATGTAAAACCAATGGTTTTTAAACAGAGATCTGAACAGTGTGTAATAGATATAGCTTGAAGGCCCACGAACTGAATGGAAAAGCTATAGCTTCAAAACAAAGAATTACGATCACCAGCCGCCGTTGTAAAGTGGTCAGCGTCGATAACTGACATAGAGCATTTATTTACCTGTGTGATAACGGTCACCGGGTATGTCTCTTTCGTGTAGACATGGCGGTCGCCTCAACTTCTCCATGCTCTCACACTGGAGTCAGCAAACAAAACATTGCAGCGACGGAGGGGAAAAGAACCAAGGAAAGACACAACCAGTTCTGGACCAGGTCAAAAGAAAGTCGGGGGTAGGGCGAGGGAAGGGATGAGGTGTGTGTGTGTGGGGGGGGGGGGGGAGGGGTGTAGGTGGAGGTTTCTGTGGTGAAGGGAGGTGTGATGACAATTGATAATCCCACGGCAGCTATGATCCGGCGCGGCCGTAATGAGGTGGGTTTAAAAAAAGGCGGGGACTTCTCCATGTCGCGGGGTGACGGCGCGCCCGCTGGTACCCCCGCACCGCCCACCGCCTGCCGCCCGGCGACTGTTGCCGCATTGTTCCCACCGCCCACCCCCCAACTCCGTGCCCCTCCCCACACTCCACGGGCTGTCACCCTGATACCTCCACACTTCAGACGGCAGATGGGAGCGATTATCTACGATTCCCAAACACGCAGACACAGAGAGAGAGACAGACAGACAGAAAGACAGAGACAGAGAGAGAGAGACACGCAGACAGAGAGACAGACAGACAGACAGAGAGACAGACAGACAGACAGAGACAGACACGCCAGACAGAGAGACAGACAGACAGAGACAGAGACAGATGCTATGTTATCTAAAGTGCATAATACTGATTCAACTGTGCATTTTTGACACCGCCGCACTCTCTCTCTCTCTCTCTGTCTCTCTCTCTCTCTCGTCTCTCTCTATCTCACACTCTCTCACACACTCTCTCTCACACACACTCACATGTAGTGTGTATATGTGAAGGGAAAGACACAAGAAACACACACACACACACACACACACACACACACACACACACACACACACACACAACACATACACACACACACACACGCGCGCGCGCGCGCGCACACACACACACAGACACATACTAGGTTAAAATCTTCTGAGTGTGGTGAGTGTTGACGTGTGTGTGTGTGTGTGTGTGTGTGTGTGTGTGTGTGTGTGTGTGTGTGTGTGTGTGAGAGTGTGAGTGTGTGGGCACGGGCCCATGTGTGTGTGCCAGAGTATGCGGTAAGCGAGCGCATGTGCGTGCGTGTGTGTGATGTGTGTGTATGCGTATGCATTTATGTGTGTGTGCGCGCGCACGCATTCACACTGGGTATTAGTCTCCAATTAAAAACAAGGAACATTAGGTAGGGTTTTAGGAGTTTATATCCCAAGAAACTTCAACATAAAGCGAATTTTTGACGAAAGCGAAAAGACTTCAAACTCTACTCAACAATAAACGAGTTCGGGAATAGACTCCATACACAAGTTTGTAATTGCGAATTTGAATAATATAAACATGACGAGTCGTCTTCAGTTCGTCTAAATAAGTGTTAAAATAGAAACACTAGAAAGATGTTGGATCAGGCGTTAAGTCCACCAGTGCAGCCGTCATCTTTCTGTAGATAGGACAAGGCGTTTAAGCTATCCTTAAAGCAACGAAGAAAAGCTGCGTCCACTTAATTGCACCCAGTTATTATAAGCCCTCACTTGACAATAATTTGAACATTGGAATCAACCCTAGATCAAAATCAACCTTCAATCAAACATTTTTTAAAGACAAGGGGAAAAAAGCAAAATCAATCATCTTTTCAAAACACTTAGGCAACAAACACTTCCGACTTCATGAAAAGCTTTCGATTTCGCCTGTTCTAGATACATTTTCTGTCAGATCCAATTCCTACCCTACGCAGCTAGAGGAAACTTACCGGACGCCTATTCTGGGGTTGACAAAACAGAGTGGTTTCATTTTAAACAGAGTGGTGAATACATGTGGAAAGGTTACTGGCAAAAATCAAAGAACAGCTAGATAAATTGTATGAATTTCCAGTGACATAAAAAGCTGTGAACGTTGCTGCCAACAGTTCTCATGTTCTTTCAAAAAAACTACAATGTTCTACCCTCTGGACGAAGATTTTGAATTCCTAAATTCAAGACAAAAAGAACCAAAACAGTTTTGTTCCCAGTTTCATCAAACTCCTGAATCATAACTAAACTTCCAATAAGATCCGGTTCAGACCGCTTGTTTGTATATGTGTGTGTGCACATTATTCTGTGTGTGCGAGTGGGTGGTGGGTGGATGGGTGTGTGTGTTTACGCGATTGGTGATTCGTTGTTTTTTATGGCCACTCTTAATTTCCTCTTTGAAAATGATAAAGTGTATCTGACTTGACAATGCTGGATCCAAAGAGAGCAGAAATATACACATTCTAACATGTGTTATATCTGACTGAAGATAGGTATCCAAATTATATGAAAACACATACAGACGAATAAACAATACTAAAAAAAAAACCCAAAAAAAAAAAAAAAAAACAAAAAAAAAAACCCTGCAAGGTTCTTTTGCGTGAGACCTGATTTAAAATTTAGAAATCATTTTGTTTCGTGGCTAGCTTGGACATTATATGGCTGAATTTTCAACAGTTTTAAAGGTTTGAATCATCTCAAATATCTTCGACAACGTGTAATTCAAATTCTCTTCGGTGTGGAATTAAAGTCCAGATTTCAAACCTTACAATCAGGAAGATCGGACACATTCAAAAAGTAACTGAAATAAGTCTTTTACACTCATTTTGAAAAGCACTTACACACGTTACACATCTATTGGCTGTATACTATAACACAGTTCGTTTAACTATGATGATGAAGTAATTAAAGCAACTAAACAAGGGATAAATGCAGTCCAAAACTCTGTTGACATAAACTGTTTCCCATCCGCACTAAAAACACTATTGTCTACCAGGTTCTTATGCTTGGAAATAGATCTCAGCTGTTTTTTTCTAGTTTTATAATATTCAACTCAATTTCAAAATTGTAATACTCAAACACAATTTTATCTACACAGAAGTCTTTTTCCCTAAATAGATGTTCTAAAATGAGACATTCACAACAACACACACACACACACACACACACACACACACACACACACACACACACACTCACACACACACACACACACACACACACACACACACACACACACACATACACACATACATACATATATACGCACACACATACACACACATGCGCGAGCGCGCGCACATACACACACTAAGCATTCACACATGCCCTTACACACACACACACACACACACACACACACACACACACATACACACACATCAGACACAGGCGCGCGCGAGCGCGCGGACGGCGGCACACACGTGCTCCCCTACTCGTGCAGACCTCCGCACTCGCTTTTTTTTTTTTCAGGTCTAACACCACTCCTAATGGAAAGACTTAAAACTGAGCTTATACACACACGCGGCGATAATTTTCGATATTATTGAAAATCTAGTGTCGAGAGTGAAAAGATTTTCAGCTGAAAACGTGAATGGTGAAGTAATAGGGAAGACTGCTTTCATGTTAAGGAGTTGAAGGGTTACAGCTGCTTAGACTATGCTTTATTTTTTCTTTCTAAAGACACTTAGGTCGGAGGGGGTGGGGTGTGGTGGTGGGTAAGGGGAAGGGAAAGGCGAAGAGTGGGGCGAGGGAAGGCTGTTGGTTTTATTTTTGCTTTGGTTTGTTTGTTTCGGCCTGGTTATAATCAACATAAAGGTGGATTGTGTGACATCACTTGGATTGTGTGACCAAAGCTGGAACGAAGCCGAGAGAAAGATATGTGGAAGAAAAGGGCAAGAAGACAGACGCCTGAGTAGTATTCCATCGACAGGCTGTAGTAGTGTTCCAGTCCTTCATGTTCCAAGGAACCCATGGGGATGATACTTGCTGCAATATTCAGAATAGGATGATTCAGGTAAAAATGTTCTGAGTAGAAGGACAGAGGCTTTGATGTGTTCTGAGTGCAGTGATACTTACCACGATGTTCCGAATACTGGTCAGAATGTTCTGAATAGAATGATACTTGCTGCAATGTTCCGAATAGAATGATGCAGGTAAGAATGTTTGTGAGTGGAAGGACACTGGCTCTAATGTTCTGAATACAAGAATACTTGCCACGATGTTCTGAACAGAATGATACTGATAAGAATGTCCTGAATAGAACAAATACTTGCTACAATGTTTTGAAGAGAATAACACTTGCTACAGTGTTTTTAATAGAATGATACTGTGGGGTGAATGATATGGTTACGTGTACTGAAGAGAATGGTACAGGCTCGAATGTTCTGAATAGAATTATAATAGGCACAGAGTTCTGAAAGGAACTATTCTAGCTAGAATGTGCCGAACACAATTATAATACGAGTGAAGTTCTGAAGAGAACGATACTAGCTAGAATGTTCTGGATAGAAAGACAGTGGTTAGAATGTTTCTGAAGAGAGTTTTCATACATTAGATAGAAGCAAATTCCAACGATCTAGCCTGAAGACGTTATGAAACAATAGTCCTGCCTAAACTATCGTCCTCAAGGTGTCAAGAGATCACTTTATTGTGTTGTTTGTTCAACGTGGAAGGCACAGCTATAGAAACGACACCCAACCTGTCAGGAATCATTAAGAATCCTGGGAGAACAGCAAGTACTTTTTTCTCCTGCATGCAACCTCGAGTAAATCTTTCGGATGTAGATTCACAGAAATGTCCGCGCCTAGACTTGTGGCAAAAAATTCCTGCATCTATTTGCCCTCGTTCAATTTTCAAACACCACAATACGCCAATCCGAAATTGGATCTGTTCAAAACCTACCACGCTTACTCAGGTGGAACTCTTTGAATTGTTTACCATAACCATTTACACCAACATCCAGCACTGGTTCCTTTAGGAAAACCATGAAACTTTATGTTTCAGTGGACACACACAATAATAAAAAAAATAGTAAAATGAAAAATGTGTTAAGCCTTCCTGGAAACTCTTTCTTCTTCGTGCAAATAATGAACAATAAAGACCATGCTAATTTCCTGTTTCAGGGCTTGTTGGTTTTCGGATTCACGTTCTCTGGGCACCTTGAGCGTTTGTTTTTGTTATACTGAATTGAATGCGCACTTGGAGGGCTGCATGTCGTCATTACTACATGACCCCCCCCCCCCCCCCCCCCCCCCTTTGACTCCACCACTCCACCCCTATGCAATGTCACTGTAACCCTGTGCATGGTGGTTGTCATGACCTAATCACGGCAGTGCAGCGCATATGGACCTTCACATTCGCAGGAACGTCTCTCTTGATGAAGCTGTATCAGAAACCTTCTGATCGGAGTATTTCCACAAACTCAATGCAATGTTCAATGTCGTGAATAGAAATTGCCAGCTGGTCAGTTGGATTTCCTCGTCATCAATCGACTAGCGATCAGTAATAAGCAGACCCTTTCTTTCAGAACCAACACAAGCATAGGCAAAATGAACAGGAAGAAATTAAATCCACATATTATAGACCCTTGATGAAACGGTTTATTACAGCTATAAGCCATACCCACTCAATACAAGGTGTGTTCACGTGAAATCTCTTGGAAAATTACAAATGGTTATTGAAAAACTACTGTACGTTTAGACTTAAAAAATTGTTCATACAAAGTGCCATGCTTGTGATCTTTTAAACAAATAAGTCTTTT
>JADBJO010036112.1:0-11437 GCA_016801955.1 Conus betulinus | reverse complement strand
CGCCACCTCCTCCGTTCCCTTTCCGGCCCTGTCTCTGCCTGCCCTATAGAAATTGGTTGGGAAAAAAAACGGACACAAAACCACCAACCGACCACAACAACAACAACAACAACAACACCAACAGCAACAACATTATCATGCTCGTTCAAACATGAACATGATCATTTCTATCTTTTCTCTCCTTCCATTTTTAATCCTTCAGAAACTCGTTCTTACCACACAATATTCTCTGGTTGTTTGTCTGTTGGTTTATCTATTTGTTTGTTTTGAGAGGTTTTGCTTGTTCCAGAAAATAACAACGCAAGTAATAGCAAAAAAAAAAAAAAAAAAAAATAACAAACACAGAAAAAGAAAAAAAAAAAGTTAGACCAATCTCCCATTTCTGTGAATTACCACAACGTACTGAGCCCCCTCCTCTCATCCTCCCTCCATCCACCACACCACACACACCAAACCACACACACACACCACACACACACACGCACACACACACACACAATAACAAACAAACGAAGCTTCCTTGCGTTCTGTTCCGTGCACGCTGACTCCCCCCAGGGTTTACGCTGTATTGATGAGTCAAGGGTTTAACAGTTTACAGCTCTTCAAGGAAAGGTCGCCCGAAAGGGCTACTCATCAGCCAAGACCCCTGCACTTGTTATTGTGCTGGGTGTGTGTGTTTAAGCCGTAAACCCATTGTTAGCTAATACTCTATCTCTTCACACAAACACAAAACACACAGAACGTACATACATACAGAGAGACCAGACAGACAGGACAGACAGACACACACACACAAAATACACACAAAACGCACGCACGCACGCACACACACACACACAACACACACAAACACCACACACACACACACAAACACGCGCGCGCGCGCACACACACACACACACACAACACACACACACACACACACACACACCACACATACACACACATACATATCACAAACACACAAACACCACACACACACACACACACACACACACACACACACACACACTGTGTACACGAGGCGGGCACATACGCACAATCAGCAAGTGTGGGTGGGTGTGTTGTGTGTGTAGTGCGTGTGTTAGTGTGTGTGTGTGTGTAAGGAAAAAGGGATTCGGGACATGGGAGGACGGGGAGTGACTGTAGGCGATGTCCCGACCCATGGAATCAGACAACTGAGCTCTGCCAGGGGAAATGGGAATCCACTTGTGTCCGCTCCTCCGTCACGCCAGACACTGCAAAGGGGCGGGGGGGGGGGGGGGGGGGGGATATGGATGGATGGGGGGTGGGGGGAGAGGGGGGGAGAGGGGCAAGGGGAAAGGAAGCAGGCTCACATGCTCCTCTCATTATGACATTATACAGGCTCAGTTCAGAAGACCCACAGAGAGAGAGAGAGAGAGAGAGGGGAGAGCGAGAGAGAGAGAGACGAGCCAGGGGAGAGAGGAGAGGAGAGAGAGAGCCAATTATTGAAAAACGCAGGGAAGTGTGTGTGTGTACATGTGTGTGTGTGTGTGCGTGCGTGCGTGCGAGTAAGTGGTGTGGCATGTGTGTGTGTGTGTGTGTGTGTGTGGTGTGTGTGTGTGTGTGTGTGTGTGTGTGTGTGCGTGTGTGTGTGTGTGTGTGGTGTGGGTGTGCGTGCGCGCGTACGTGTGTGTGTGTGTGGTGTGCGTACGTGTGTGTGTGTGTGTGTGTGAGTGTGTGTAAGTGTGTGTAAGATTGGACTGGATAACCATCCCTAGTGACAGAAAAACTATGTTTTAAAATGCTTGTCTTGGCTGAGACCCCATACTCAGCTTCTCTGTCTGCTTTACGTCTCTGTCTCTCCGTCTGTCTGTCTGTCTGTCTGTCTGCTCTCTCTCTCCTCTCTCTCTCCTCTTCTCTCAACCGACACACACACACAACACACACACACACACACAACACACACACACACATCGATCGACCCCGTCAGACCTGTATAGGCTAGCTAGCTAGCTGCCCTCTTATCACCAGAAGAAGGAATTCCGGGGGCAAGCATCCCTGACCTCTTGCCGGCTCATTCCAATAGGGAGATGGAGCAGCACTGGTATGGTGCGCATGCGTCACCGGAATGCTCTGTTCCCGTTCCGCTATTATGTCAGCCCACCCCACTTTACGGTCGACAATCGCTAAGTATGAGCGAGGGGAAGGAGAGTGAAAAGTTTCGAGGAGAGGGAGGTGGGGGAAGGGGGTGGGGAAGTTGGGAGAAGGGAAGGGAATGATGAGAATGGGGAGGGGGTTGGGGTGGGAAAGTGGGGGTGGGGGTGGGGATGGAGGAGATTTAGAAAGAAACAGGCAGGAACAAGCAGTGGGGTGTGTAGTTCTTCTTTTCTTTTAGTGTCCACAATCACCATGGTGATTCTTCTGACACTTGTGTGTATGACCATTGTGTTTTATATCCGCCATTAAGGCAGCCATATTCCAACTTCGGGGAAAAGGTGCATGCTATGTGTAACGTGTCATCCATACCAACGGCCAAACTGCCCTTCTCTTCCGAAAGTTGGTGATGGGATTTGACGTGTGTGCAAGATGTGCGTGCGTTCACACACACGGAACAACTATTCGGTTTACAGTCTCATTCGAAGGGACTCTGCATGGGAATGGAGTTCAGAAACCAATGGTTAACTCCGAGGGAAAATCCCCTGTGTATCGAAAAGACCCGGCGGGAGAGGCGAACCCCGCAACCCCAAGGATACGAGTCCGGCGCTCTGCCAAACTGAGCTATTCCGGCCCAACCTAGTTAGGTCGTCATCATCTCCCTGGCGCCACATTGTTTCGTGTCTGTGTCAAACTTCACCGTCCTGGGCAGTGGATGATTATACTTCTATGCCGTGGACAGTGACTGATTCTATTTCTATGCCTGGTCAGGGAGGCGAGTGATTCTTATTTCTATGCAACCGGTCAGTGACCTGATCTATTTCTATGGCCTGGTCAGTGATCTCTGATTCTATTTCTATGCCCTGGACTGTGGATGATTTCTATTTCTATGCCCTGGACTGTGACTGATTCTATTTCTATGCCCTGGACTGTGACTGATTATATTTCTATGCCCTGGACTTGACTGATTTCTATTTATGCCCTGGACTGTGACTGATTCTATTTCTATGCCCTGGACTGTGACTGATTCTATTTTCTATGCCCTGGACTGTGACTGATTCTATTTCTATGCCCTGGACAGTGACTGATTCTATTTCTTGCCCTGGACTGTGACTGATTCTATTTCTATGCCCTGGACTGTGACTGATTCTATTTCTATGCCCTGGACTGTGACTGATTCTATTTCTATGCCTGGACTGTGACTGATTCTATTTCTATGCCCTGGACAGTGACTGATTCTATTTCTATGGCCTGGACTGTGACTGATTCTATTTCTATGCCCTGGACTGTGACTGATTCTATTTCTATGCCCTGGACTGTGACTGATTCTATTTTCTATGCCCTGGACTGTGACTGATTCTATGATTCTATGCCCTGGACTACTGTGACTGATTATTCTATGACCTGACTGTGACATGATTCTATTTCTATGCACCTGGACTGTGACTGACTATTCTATTTCTATGCCCTGGACTGTGACCATCTGGCAGCGGGGCTTTTATCGGATACTCCCTCTAGAGAGAAAAATGTGGGGGGGGGGGTGGGGTGGGGTGTGGTGTGTTAGGAATAGGGTGGGGTGGGTGGAGGGGGAGAGACGTGTTGGAGGGGAGAGGGGTAGGCATTAGAGGAACACTGACAAGGGGGTCTCAAACACACACACACACACACACACACACACACACACACACACACGACACACACACACACACTCTCTCTCTTCTCTCTCTCTCTCTCACACACAACACACACACACACACACACACCACACACACACACAACACACACACACACACACACAAACGCACCACGCAGGCACGGCACGCGCGCGTACACACACACACACACACACACACACACACACACAACACACACACACACACACAAACACGAGAGAGGAGAGAGAGGAGAGAGAGAGAATCGATGAGAGATTGAGGAGAAGAGAGAGGGAGAGAACGAGAGAGAGACGAGACAGACAGACAGACAGACAGACTGACTGACTGACTGACTGACAGAATGAAAGACAAACCGACAGACACAGGTAGAAAAAAACAGCCTGAGAACCTTCAGCTCGGCATACCAGACTTACAGCGACAAAATCAAACCAATCTCCACAGACTGGCATCTCCACCAGCCTTGTATCCTAGGGGGACGACGATGGAGATGGGACAGAGACGTTTTCAAACTGACACTTTAGAAGTCAAGCCAAGCCAAACCCCACGCTTGATACACAGACACAGGGGAAAGAGATAAGAAGAATACGTGGAGAAGGAGAAAAAAAAAAAGGCAACGTTCACAACAACAACAACATCAACAACACAGCAGCAGCAGCAGCAGCAGCCGGGAGGAAACCTCTTCCAGCCCATTATCATAGCTGCACGTGCGGCGGTGGCGTGATTGACAGCTGTCAGGCGTGTGAACAGCGAAAAACTCACCCACCCATCTCTAAAAACCGCCTACCCCCCCCCATCCCCCCCTCAAACCCCCCCCCTCCACACCCACCCACCCCTCGTCGTGTTTATCACCCGGTATGCTCCCTCCTCCTTCTCCCCGTCCCTTCCCTCCCAGCCAACTCCCCCCCCTCCCCCCTCCCCCTCCTCCCGGATCTCGTCGCCCCTCTCCATCAATTGCCCATTCACCACCGTCAACCCTTCTCCCTCCCGCCACTGCCTTCCCTCCAACCCCCCCCCCCCCCCTCTCCCCCACCCTCCGACTTCTCCTCCCGAACTTCTTCCTTTCATCACCACCACCACTACCATCTCTGTGCGTAACCGCAACTCAAGTCCCCCCCCAAAAAAAAAAAAAAAAAAAAAAAAAAAAAAAATTGATAAATAAAATAAAATAAATAATTAAAATAAAACTAAAAGGAAAAAAAAGAGAAAAAAAAAAAACACGTACAAACACACCACCACCACCACCACCAACAACAACAAGAAACGGGAATGGAGTAAGTACTGGAAGGCAGCGACAGTAAGGGGGGGGGGGGGGGGGGGGGGGTTAGAGGGGGTAGGGGGGGGGGGGGGGGAGCCAGTGTGCATTGGCATGTGGTGTGGTGTGCTGCAGTGTTTGTTGGGGTTCTGGCAGGGCACAGAACTGACAAGTAACTCCCAGCATTCCAAGACACGGCAGAAAGAAACGGCTGTAGGGAAGATGGGGAACCATAGCCTCATTAGGGTGGCAAATAACAAAACTAACTGCAACGGGTACGGTTACAATGATGTGAAATGGTAAGAAAGATAATGTGAGGATAAGACATAACCACAACAATAAGAACAGCAAGACAGGAGAAGGAGGAGGAGGAGGAGGAGGAGGAAGACGAGGACGAGAAGAAGGAAGAGGAGGATTGGGACGATAAGAGAAGAAGAAGAAGAAGAAAGAAGAAGAAGAAGAAAAAGATCAAGAAGAGGAACAAGGAGAACACAAAGAAGTGGATGAATGACTAAAATACTAAATGAATGAATGAATGAATTCAATTCAAACGACTTTATTATCACAAACGTGAAATTCAATGTGGGCAACGTCTTTTGAGTTTTATAACACATAACACAATTAAAAAAAAATTACATATCCAATAAAAACTACATTCTAATTATGTCATTTTATGTTATGCACTTCAACACAACACCATGCAACACACACACACACACACACACACACACACACACACACACACACACACGCACGCACGCATGCACGCACGCATACGCGCGCGCGCGCGCGCGTCAGTTGAAGTTCTCAATGTTTTCATTCGTCACATGTAACAAGAATCATTTGTTTAAAAGTTGGATGGACATGAGGATAAACTAAACTCTTTTTTTTTTGGTTGTTCTACATAGTCTAAATTTTGGGGTCCTATAACGTCTTCCAGATTGCTAAAGTTCATAGTATCGACTAAGATTATGGCTGCTGTCGCCCACAATCATCTGCGCCTTTCGAACTGCTCTTTGTTCAAACAACACATTCAGACTACTCTGTCTCTCGTCCACAATCTTGCTACAGACTTTACCACCTTATTCAACACATGCTTGCGCTTCATAGACTTCCATACCAACAGATAAAAGAGAAAGTTAAGATGGACTCAATAAAACATCTGTAAAATCCTTGCAGCACTTTCTTGTGTACATTGAGGCTTCTGAGCGTCTGAAGGCAAAAGATCCTTGACTGACAATTCTTGTTAATGAAATTAGTATTTGCTGTAAAATCTAATTTGTCATCAATTATTGAACCTAGATATTTATACACATTCACACGTTCAACTTTCTCACCGCTGATATAAAGGTCCGGAACATCTGGGGGAGTTTTCCTGAAAATCGATCAGCAATTCTTTTGTCTTTTGAACATTTAGATTGAGATAATTGTTTTCACACCAAGCAGCACACATATTCACACGATCACAGTACATACAATGACAGTTTGACAGATCCTGGAGAGCAATCATCAGAATATTTCACAAGAGGAGTAGTATCATTGCCAGTACAATCATTTATGTATAGAGTAAACAACACAGGTGGAAGTACCTTGAGGAGAGCCTGTAGATGTGTTACAAATTGATGAAATAGCTTGCTGAAATCGAACAGACTGTAACCTATTGACAAGAAAACTAACTATCCACAGAACAAGATGAGGATAAACATAATAAGACAACAGTTTTGGGGGCCATTAAGTGAGGCTGGATAGTATTGATGGCAGAAGAGAAATCAATGAACAATATGCGAACAAATGAACCAACGCTTTTCTAAATGAGAGTAAGCATTGTGGAGGAGGGAGGAGAGAGACAGACAGAAAGACAGAGACAGAGAGAGAGAGAGAGAGAGAGCGCAATGAATGACTGTCTGACTTACATCGAGTTTTACCCGATAAATTGTTTCTGCTTATCTCTTAAGATGTTACAAAATGTAGACAGAGGAAAGTTCAATTTCCCTACAATGAGCGTCTTTTTCTTTAGAAGTCGCCGTTTGCCGGCATTGATTAGGTCAGTTTTCCTTGCGAGAGACAGGTTTCAACACTTTTCAACCTCCGCCATTCCGCTGGTGAGAGCGGCATAAAAGAAAGGCATGGTTATGACAAGAACTGACAAATACCCACGAGGACACCGTAGACTTTGACCGGTTGTGCATTAAACTGTGTAGCATGGTCGAAAATGAAGAAGTGCACTTCAGCCTTTATCAGTATTTAATCTTCCTCCGTCGTTGTGTCTGGATTACATCCGGTACAGGAGCTCTTTTCACTGACGGTTAGCAGGGGATACAAATATGATTTCTTACAACAGAGAGAGAGAGAGAGAGAGAGAGAGAGAGAGGGTGTGTCCGATGATTTAACAGAAAATTTCCGAACAACCGAAGTTATTTTCAGACATGCTCTGAGAAAAGATACCGTGTTTTCTTATACCCCACACATCCTCATAGCCAAGCTTCTCATATCAGAGGTATTTTAAAACTGCAAAGAGGCCCCATGGCAGGGAAAACAATCTGCTTGTTATGGGCAAGTTTTTCTTATGTCACCAGCCACCGTGGGCGAAGTGGTTAGCGTTCCGGACTCCAGGCTGGAACGTTATGGGATCGATTCCAATAAAGTCACAAGAGATTTTTCTGCCCCGACCGGCTCCTACCAAGAGTTGAGTTTGCTACGGGATCAACAGGGATAACTGAGACCACATAGTCATCTTCATCATCCTCATTCGCATCGATCAGCGTTAAAAAAAAAATTTCAAAGCAGGGACAAGAAGCATGCCATCACAGAAAATCTGTAGACTGTTTCAGGGTCTATCAGTTGTAGACTGTTTTCAGGGTCTATCAGTTGTAGACTGTCTTTGGGTCTATCAATTGTAGACTGTCTCAGGGTCTATCAATTGTAGACTGTCTCAGGGTCTATCAATCGGGAATAAGTTTTCAAAGAAAGCCTGGAGCTAAAATATTTGCAGCACGTTGAAATCAGGATGCAACAAAACGGACCAGTAATTCAACATAGCTGCAGTACTCCGGGAACCACGTTAGCACTGACTCTCAGACTGTCTGACTCTGTCACCAGATCCAGTACATATACCTCCAGCATGTTGTAAATGCCAGAACCAGCCCCCATAGTGCTGTGACTAGCATCACTGACTTACTGATCTGGGGGGGACGTGGGTTCGATTCTGATTAGAAGGGTTTGTTGTGTGTGTGTGTGTGTGTGTGTGTGTGTGTGTGTGTGTGTGTGTGTGTGAATGTGTGTGTGTGTGTGTGTGTGTGTGTGTGGCAGTCTCTTTTATCACAACACTCTATTCTCTCGAACGTCAGTATTGGCTGTGATGTCATAGTCTGTCACGTCTTGATAATCAGTGTCACATTTGTCTTTTTTTTTTTTTTCCAAAAAAACTGTCTCCTCTTTCCACTCTGTCTTCGGTGTGGTTTGCCCTGCTATTGCAGCGGTGGTCTGTTCTAACCGTGACACTGTTTTCATTGAAGCCATCTCGCTTGTCTCCCTCCCTGAGCTCCTGTTCTAATCAGAGCCAGTGCCTGCACTTCTCCGCCTTATTATCATCGTTTGTGCTCTGAATTGTCTCTTCCTAAGGGGCAGGGGCTTTTCTGTTGGTGCTGTCTGCCAGGGAAAGAATTCTCCTTGAGGGCTGATACTGTTACCCTTGTCTAACCGTCTCATTGTAGGGCAGCTAGACTTGCACAATGGGTGGTAGCTGTATATGATAATGATGATTGACAACCATCACCATCCTCTCTCTCTCTCTCTCTCTCTCTCTCTCTCTCCTCTCTGTCTCTCTCTATCATATCCCTATCCCTATCTCTCTCTCTCTCTCAATACCATGCCTTCATCACAGTTGGATTTTCGTGTGCGGTGTGGCTGTTTTATACCGGTATTTCTCTCCTTCATGTTGATGAGGAGCTAGAAAAAGTGCGGCATGTACTTGAAGACATTGAAACTTAGGACGAGGATAGACGGTGTTATGGCAGGCTGCCTCCTCACGCTTCTGTTTTGGGGCAGTTTATTACTGCAATGTGGAGATGTGGAACTAAACCCCGGTCCACCACGCAAGGACAGCAGTCGTCAAACCTCGTTGACCCATGATAGCCGCAGAGTCAGCACTGAGAAGACAGCAAGTTCGTCATCACGTGAGACATCGTCCTCTCTAATGTCCCGATGTCCCTCCAACCTCGACTTGATGGCAATGCTTCAGACGATGAACACTAAATTTGATGATATGAAAGATGACATCAAAGGTATCCGTGATGGTTTGGATGGATTACAGGAGGAGGTTCACACGTTGAGACAAGAAGTGAATGACCTGCGCTGTGAAAATGATGATCTAAAGAAGAGGATCCAGGAGGCTGAAAGGAAGACAGGACGATCTAGAAGGGCGTTCCAAGCGGAACAATTTGATCTTTCACGGTCTTCACCGCAGGCAGAACGAGACGCAGGAGGAGTGTGAGGCTTCGGTCCGAGAGCTGATGACGGACCAGCTGGAACTGGCTGCTGATGTCCACTTTGACACAGGGTGCACCGCCTGAGCAGCAGCAAGCCGAACGCACCTGTCATCGCATGCTGCACCTTCTTCAAGGATAAGGAGAAAATTCTTAAGGCCAGGAGTAAACTAAAGGGGACTAATGTGTTTGTGGGGGAAAGACTTCCCCCGCGTGTAAGGGAGATAAGAAAAAAGACTGTCTCCTCATTTGAAGAAGGCCAGGAAGAAGGGAAACGAGCCATCCTGGTGTACGACCATCTCCTGATCGATGGTAGGAAGTATTACCTTGGTGAGGGAGAAACTCTTAGGACCAGTGAATAGGGGGGTGGCCAGCCCAGTTCAACACCGGTTACACCGGTCACATTTTTGAGGCACGCACGTGATAGTTGTGCGGGGCGACGGGTGGTTCGGAGCAGGAGAGGGTATGTGTGTGCAGTGAGAAGTGAACTTGTTGACATTGAAAATACAGAGTGTGTAGGGGGTCAGGGACGGGGGACACATGTAAATAACCAGGAAGGGATTATTTTGAATGATCGTGGTAATGACAAGTTGAATGTTCTCATTAATGAAAATTCTGGCTGTAGTAATATTCTGCTGTACCCGGAAGTGAACGAAAATGATTTTGTACATAACATACAGAATACATGTGAACGTATCTGTCACACTTCATCACATTGTGAACTGAATGACCGTGACATTGTCAATGACAGTTGTGGTGGGGGGGTCATCTCAAAAGGAGGCATGTCATGAAACCGAATGGCTGGCTGTGACACTGTCAGTGACAGTTTTGGTGGGGGGTCATTTCAAAAGGAATCAAATGATGACAAAGTCGGGGTTCGTTATTGTGATGTAACTTCTTCTACTCAAACGGAAAAAAAAATGAATGAATGGGTATACAAACATAAGTGGTAGGTGTTTATGAAAAGCATGTGTGATTATGGTGAATCCAATGAATTCGAGACATGTCATTTCTGCATTGGAATGTTAATGGACTTTTACCCAAGCTAAGTAGCAGGAAATTATGTCTTTTTTTGTTAAAATTTGACTTCATATGTTGTTGAGACGTTTGTAGAATGTCCCCACCTCACCTCACTTTCCTGGGTTACACTGTTTTTTTTTTTTTTTATATAAAACCAGCTATTAAGTTTACAAAGCAAGGAAGAAGATCAGGTGGAATTGTCTGCTTAATTAAAAATGAGTTTATATCTTATATTCAGGAAATTAAGACAGACCATCCCAACGTTCTTCTGTTTCTGATTGATAAGAGTGTGTTTGACCTTGAAGAGAACATTATATATGTATGTACTTATATCCCACCTGAAGGATCACCTTATTATAATCATTTTGACGTTGACAATGGTGTTGATGAACTTGAACAATGTCTTTTTGATTGCATGTTGGAGTTAGATGATGTGTTTTGGATTCTATCGGGCGATCTTAACAGTAGAACTTCTAACATTTTTCTGATATTATAGACTTCAGTGATGTAAGTTGTAACTTTCTTCATGATCATTCTGATCTGGCTGGCATCATAAGGAATTCGGCTGACAATGTACTTAATAAATATGGGAAAAAATTATTGAATATGTGCACAGCTTTTAGTCTGTGTATTCTAAACGGGGTGTGCAATGGGGATATAGATGGAAATTATACTTACATATCTGAGTCAGGAAACAGTGTCAATGACTACTTTCTGCTGTCTAAGAGACTGTTGTTATTGTCGTCTCGTCGTGTAAATTGTTAGTGTCGGAGAGAATAGAGTCTGATCATCATTGCCAGTTGAACTGCATTTAAAATTTAAATTGAAAAGAAATGTTACAAGGGGGCATATCATTACCGATGATCAATTTATTGAAAAGTTTGTGTGGG
>JADBJO010036110.1:0-2500 GCA_016801955.1 Conus betulinus | reverse complement strand
AAGCCCATATATTAGAATGTGAAGATAGAAGAAGTGAAGTCGTTATAAGGAGAAATTCCTGATTGAAAAGCCCATATATTAGAATGTGAAAATAGAAGGTTGAAGTCGTTATAAGGAGAAATTGCTAATTGGAAAAGAGCCCTACCCTAAAAATTGAAGTCGTTATACGGTGATTTTCTTTAGATAAAACTTTGGAAGGATGGGGGTGTGTTTATGCACGTAGTTAATCGTAGGAAAGCATAATGGGAAAAAAGTTTTGAAATAAGTGTGAAGTTGTTACAGGGAGAAAAAAATTTGTTGGGGGTGGGGTTTGGGGAGTCTTACATGAAGGTCTACTCGCGGATTTGCCGCAGTGATTTGTGGAGCACAAGTCTGCAAGGTTAGGGAACTACAGTATGGGGTTCATTTCGCCAGGGGGGGGGGGGGAGGGGGGGGGGGGGGGGGGGGGGCAGGGGAGTTTGCAGTTATAACGAATTAGGAGTGCTAGTGGACAAAAAAAAAAAAAAAACCGCTTTCGTTTACCTGTTCACACCCAGCGCCCTGGACAGAAAAACTGTGACCACTGTGACTTGTGGGGGACGTGGGTGGGTGGGGGGGGGTACCTGCTTTCTTCTCAATTTTCTTGAGTAAAAGTAGGCCACCCAATCGTTTTTTTTTTTTCAATGTGTCCACCCACGTCATTCCAGTCACAGAGGGTTGGTTGCTTGCCAGAGACTACAACTTAGAACTGCATCGCTTGTTTTTGTCTGGAATGGGTCGAGAATGCACGTTGTCTGAAAGACCAAGGAGATGACAGGAAGAATGGCGTGATATGTGCATGACGTGGGGTGGATATAGTCTTTCCCAGTTCCACAACACACTAACTACAGCAGAAAAACGCCCTTGTCGACAGATCAAGACGCCGGATCGGAAGACGCCGGATCGGGTAGGAGAAGGGAAGGGGGGGGGGGGGGAGGGGGGGGGGGGGTGGCAGAGAGAGTGTTTTCAGGGTAGGAGGGAAGGAGGGAGAGAGCGAGAGAGAGAGAGGGAGGGCGAGGAGAGGAGGGGGGACGAGGCAGACAAGCCAGAGATAGAGAGAGAGAGAGATCAGAAGAGCTGTATAGAGGGAGGGGAGCGCACAAAGTGAGAGAAGGCTTTGTGTTGGGAGATCAAATGTCTTTAATACAGGGCAACAGCGTTGTATCGGGAGATCAAATGTCTTTAATAAAGGGTAACAGCGTGGCGTTGTATCGGGAGAGATCAAATGTCTTTAATAAGGGTAACAGCGTTGTATTGGGAGATCAAATGTCTTTAATAAGGGTAAAGAGCGTTGTATTAGGAGGTTATGCTACGCAAGCGACGGTTAGTTCTTTTTTTGTTTGTTGGTTGTTGTTCAGAGTGGGTTTATTCACAGATTACGTCACCAGTCTTGTGCCGTTGCATACAGGGCACCCCTTTCACCACCCATTCTTATCTTATGAAAGGTGAAGAAGCTCCGTGGTGCATTCCATGTCTCGTACCACTCACAGTGAAAACACGTCTTTTAGAGTGTTTGGGACTTGCATGATGTGAGACATCAGCATTTGACTGCAAGACTCCATCGCCACCTTGTTCAGAGATGTCCCACCTGATGTGATCTTTGAATTTTCGGAAAGAGATGAACATTTTTTTCCACCCCTGATCTAAGGTTCTACAGAAAAAAAAGATTTTAAATAAAATTTTGCTGGTGCGTTTTTAGAAGGTTGATATTTTTTAAGGGTTATGTGAATGATTTTTTGTTTTTGTTTTTTGTTTTTATTTTGGTTTTTGTTTTCAAGACTTGTGAGTTGACTTCAACGCGGTGACAGCTCTGACATAATGGGCCCTTTGCGGTCGGCTGGGCTGTAAACAACATTACGTAACCTTGCAGGTTAGCCATGGGAATAAAGTCCTGAAATACGAGACGTTTTTAAAAAAAAAAAGCAACGTCACAAAACAGCGTCAAGCAGAACCCCCGGCCTTCCACCCCCCCCCCCCCCCCCCCAGCGACCCCCCCCCCCCCCCCCCCCCCCCCCACCCCCCCCCCCCCCCCCACCCACACGACACACACACACAAACCCACTCCCTACTGTCTGATTCAAAGGGACACATCTTCAGTGTTTCAACCAGCGTAACAAAAACTGCCAATTGAGGGTGGGGGGGGGGTGAGGGCGTGGGGTGGAGGGGGGGGGAGAGAGTGGGCGGAGAATCGTGAACAAAGAGTGTTTGTGTTCACGTGCATTTTCATCGACAGGAGAACGTTGTGTGTTGAAACAGACCAACCCATCAAGATGGTTAGCGACCTTCGCAGCATAGCTTATACTACCGCGACAGGGTCGTTTCGCCTGTCCCGGATGTCGCGACCGGATCCAATTATTTACTGCGTTGTCTGAAGGGCAAAGGTGACTTCCGGCCGGTAGTAGGGAGATTCTGCTAGATGGGGGTGCTGGGCGGGGGTGTGTGTGTGTGGGGGGGGGGGTGGGGGGCGTGGAGAATAGCCTAG
>JADBJO010036109.1:7500-11438 GCA_016801955.1 Conus betulinus | reverse complement strand
AGACGCTTTCGTGAAGGTTTGAAAAATGAAGAGTTCAAAAATGTTAAAGTGTAACATGACTGCTAACTGGCTGGCAGTGTTTTGAACTCGTGTTTATTCGGTTTGTTATAGCTGGGCCGACTCCCCATGCGGTAGAGGAAAGAAGAAACTGGAGATCGGGCACTAAGGTGGATGGCTGGGGGCTGCGCGCGTTCCCGGGCCAAGCTCCGATCCGCGGGAAGATCCAGGTTGGGCAAAAGTGTCGCCGACCAGTAGATGTGATAAGCAGTGGGCAGTATGGGATCCCGCACAGAGGAAGCCAGTTCCAGACACCACAGAGAGTGTGTGTGGACACTTGCAGTGAGTAAACCTGCAAATCATCAACTTTAAAAAAGTGTGCTTGTTTGGCTGCACCAGCTGAAAGACAAATAATGAAAATATATACGCTTTGATTGATGCCAGAGTAAAAAAAAACCCCATGGGATTTTAAAAGATTAAGGAGGGGAATAATCAAAATTGACCTTTGTTTGCGCCTTATGTGTATGGAGTGGATGCAGTTGTGTGCGGAGGAAAGACGTCAGGTTCGTGTGTGTATGTGCGTGCATGCATGGATATCGTACGTCTGACACTATGCCTAACTGAAAAATGGTTAATACTATGTAAACCACACTTAGCAACTCTAAATACCAAAACTGAAATAGTAAACAACTGCAGCCACAAATGGAAATCGTTGTCGAAAAAAACGCACCCTGAACATTTACCTGAAACACAGAAAACACGTGCAGCCAATCCGCACGTGCAAGCAGGGCCCTACAAGCTCTATAACATCGGCGGTAGGCGACCCAAGCATTATCCTGAGGAGAGCAGAAGCTCGAAACAAATTTGTAGACACTTTTTAGAACCTCTTTTAATCACCTGGTTTTAACAGATGCTGCTCCCCAAGGGGTCGAGCTCTTTTAAAACAATATCAGGCGTTTTAGTAATATATATATATATATATATATACTATATATTGTACTTATATGTAGATAAGCTGTACAGGTGAGTTGCCTGATTTTTTTTTTTTTTTTTTTTTTTTTTTTAGTAATTGTTGTTGCAGTTATTGACTTGACTCCCAAACCGCCCTGTCAGTTCACATACAAAGAGAATGTCAAAAACGATCAGAAACAAACTCACTGTATAACGCTGAGTGTTGTAAACGCACGTTCGAAGACTGCTGTTCTGCATACAGGAGTTGAACAAAGCAATGTTTTCTTTCACTAGCCGATGAAACTCTTCGAATGATGCGAGAGTTCTTTTTTCAGGAAGTATAAATATTCAGACCATAATCTGAAACCAGAAGAAACATGTGTATTTGATCAACACAACACACATACACACACACGCGCGCGCGCGCGCGCGCGCTCACACACACACACACACACACACACACACACACACACACACACACACACACACACACACACACACACAACACACACACACACACACGATCATTATGTATGTCTGTGTCTGTATGTCTGTTGCAAGAAATACAATTAGAAAAGTTTAGTGTGAAGTGCGTGAAAAGCTGTGTGTATAAAACTGCATGCGTATGCGCGTGCGTGCGTGCGTGTGTGTGTGTGTGTGTGTGTGTCAAATCGATCCAGTTTTTTTAAGGCGTTTCAAATGTGCGTTCACTAAACTGGTTAACTCGATTACTGTCTTTTTCTTACATAAAACAAATATGCATGGAATCGACATCAACGATGCCACAGCCCTGATTCCACAGTCCCTTGCCGTCAGCCAGGCTACAAACAAATGAGCTCAATGGAGACCCAAAATGGTGGTCGGGAGCCCCACCAAACGGTGTGGTTTTTGGGGATTATATAACTCGCCGTGACCATTAAGAGTTGACAGTCCTGTGACCCTAATTGAGGGGGGGGGGGGGGGGGGGGGGGGGGGGGGGGGGGGGGGGGGGGGGGGTACGTGAGGTAAGAGGAGATTACCGGAACCTGATATGAATAGGAGGGAGGGGATGGAGAGGTAATACATTATTGGGAGGGGGGAAGTGGGCAAAAAAAAAAAAAGATGCCTGACTCCAAATGTAGTGGGGTTTTTTTTTTATCGGAAGGGTGGGGGGAAGGATGGGGAAAAGAGCGCAAGTGATGACACGTCGAGGGGGGGGGGGGGGGTTGCTTCTTCAGCTCTTCAGTTAGGGGCCTAAAAATGTGATGCGTAGTATTAGTGTGTATGAGGCGGTGTCTGTGTGGAATGGGAGTCATTGTCCGAAAAAGGACTGAAATTTGAATAATTTTTCTTTTAGCCCGGGCTTCTTGGACGTCGACCATTTTTTGTAGAAAGACAAATCAGTGGTGAAAGTTACCGTTACTGATTTTTTTTTTTTTTTCTTCAGTTCTTATCAATTTGAACCTTTTTTTTGTTGTTGTTGTTATGTTAGAAATAGGGTTACGACAGTATACCGGTAATAAAATAGAAATTAAACACAAAATGGTCATATTGTAGATCAGAATATTGGTAAATGTCTCTCCATTTTCAATTTTTTCCAAAAAAAAAAAAAAAAAAAAAAAATGCAGAATCTGCACATAGAAAACATTTATAATTTTTTAAACAACAACGGACAAAGTAGTACTGGAAAAACTCCGAGGATTTGAAAACGAATGTAAACGTGTGATTTCAAGGCAGGAAACGGACAAGAGTTCATATAGACTTTTTCCTTTATAGACTGAATAAATTCAAAACGAAACATACAATAAAACACACCCGCCATTTTTTCAATATATTTTGCTGTGCACTGAAAGTCTTTGTAACCAAAGTATCACATCAAAGGTTTTGCTATTGTGAATACTCCACACTGGATTTTATGTGTTTTGTTTGTTGCCTGCAAGCAAACAAATGCCTAAAATGTGTTTGGATTCAGCTGCACACAGCAAAAACTATTTTGTTGAGAGCACGCACACACACACACACACACACACACACACACACACACACACACACACACACACACACACACACACACACACACATTGTGTGTGTTTAATTTCATCCATATTGTAATCATTGTATGGCGTTTTGATCGCTTCATTTGTAAAACTTGCGATTCGTATAACAGAATGAAAGTGTCAGCGCACCAAACATTAGAGCCAACACACCCAGATCTTGTAGGGGAAGTCAGGGTGTGTATTGAACTTGTCAGGTTTGTTGTACCCCCTCTGTTTCTCTGCCTATGAAGGAGTGTGCCATCGTGGTGTGTCATCTTTTGCTAGCTGCACAGAGTACAGTCCCTTTGATCATATCACAACGGCTGCCAAAAAGGACGGCGAAAAACGGTGAGACTTTTTTTTTCCTTGCAGATTTTCTCAAAGATAAGTCATGCTGAAATGTATGTTCAAAGGAAAAATGCGACATTTGACTTTCAAACTAATATAAGTTTTAGATACATTGGGACGTTTTCCTACCGACAAAAGATATTTTCATGTTCATGTCACCATGCAATTGTTTGCTGTATTGCAGAATACGCATTTTGCTGTAAACCTCCCTTCAATGGGAAAGTCGAACTTCCGGTTCAGCATTAGGGTTCATTTTGCTAAATTAACCTCCCTTCAATGGGAAACAGTCGAACTTCCGGTTCAGTGTAGACAAGGGGAAAGTCGAACTTTTCGCCATTAGCCTTTAGGGTTCAATATACCCGGATTGTTAGCCATCTGCTTCACTTAGCTTAAGAGACATTTACCACCACAACTCTCTCTCTCTCTCTCTCTCTCTCTCTCTCTCTCTCTCTCTCTCTCTCTCTCACACACACACACACACACACACACACACACACACACACAACACCAAGGACACAGACACATATACAATCAAACTCTCTCCCTCTCTCTCATTTCCTGGTTGCAGTTACAGCAAATGGACGGAAAATGACCTGTCCAGATATCATCGCTAGATTTGTATCACTC
>JADBJO010036109.1:0-2500 GCA_016801955.1 Conus betulinus | reverse complement strand
AATGGTGCATTGACAAGGATTTCCATTATGCCTGCAATTGTTTATCATTTCTACTTAGAGTTCAGGGATGCTAGATGGGGTTTTACATAATATCAGCCACTTTTCTGTAGTACATAAATTGCATTTTTTTTTTAGAAATGTTGTTGTATGGTGTTGCTCTTTTTATAATTTTCCATGATATGTTGTAATCTACTTTCTTATTTTTAAGCTTCTAAATATATTTGCTTAGTTCTGTTTGGTTTTTATACTTTTCATTTTTGAAGGATGTTTATGGTTGCATATCTGGTTTTAAAACGGTTAGCCGTGATCCCTATGCATGTTTCTTTATCACTGTCTGTTGTTACTGTAGCTTGGTACACAATATTATTGTAGAGGCATTTGTTATTCAGAAGGCATTAGTCTTTTTTGTGCAGTTACAAAATGTCCTTTCGTCACCCTCTTTGGTTGTATTGGGCTTTGGTTTTATTGGAAGAATCAATTATATTTTTAAGGTTGGGCATACACGAGTGCGATAGCTTGATGGTGTTTTTATTATATATTTTAGATAGTACATGTTGTTTCGGGAATGATGTTATAAGAATTCTGAAGAATTCTTTTCCTACGTTAGTTTTTGTTCTTCCATCATATGGCGGGTTATACCATATAATCTTTTTTTTCCCCTGTTTTTCTTATTGTTGTTCATGTGTTATCTGTTTTTATTTTATTAGATAGATAGATAGAGATAGATAGATAGATAGATATAATGAATACTAAAGCAAGTTGTACATCTTTTCCCACAGGGACGCTCTTATTTTCAAGCTTTCGCCACAAGGGCTTCATATCACACACACACACACACACACACACACACACACACACACACACACACACACATATATATATATATATATATATATATATATATATATATATATATATATATATATATATATATATATATATGCGTGCCTCTGTGTGTGTGTGTGTGTGTGTGTGTGTGTGTGTGTGTTTGTGCGTGTGCGTGTGTGGGTGTGTACGTGCGCGCGCGCGCCGGTGAGTGTGTGTGTGTGTGTGTGTGTGTGTGTGTGTGTGTGTGTGTGAGCGCGCGCGCGCGCGCGCTTGTGTTTTGTCATGTGTGAGCGCACACTCGCTTTGAACAGTTATGGCCAGCATCTTGAAGGAATAGTGAAACGTTACCTGACCATTCGGGTTACTCACCAACAATAGCACGCTTTCCGTTCGTTTCCTGTTGGGTGATATAGTTTGCGTACATCAGAGTGTATTTATCGACCGACTTTCCTGTTTAACACACACACACACACACACACACACACACACAACACAACACACACAACATACTCTCTCTCTCTCTCTCACACACACACACACACACACACACACACACTCACACTCACACACACACACACACACACACAACACACACACACACACACACACACACACACACTGATTTAATTGATTAGTTGATTGATTAATTGATTGATCGATGCTTATATAGTCAGAATGAAGATTTTAGGCCGGTGCCAGTTCTTACCGCCTGCCCTTTTCAAGCATTTACCATTTCAGTATATCTCCCTCGTGTCGACAATTTAACAGAAAAACGATGTTAATGTAATTATACCCCCATACGGTAGCGTCTGCATTTATATAGTGATGAGATGTTTGAGTAAGCGAAAAAGGAGAGAGAGAGAGAGAGAGAGAGAAAGAGAGAGAGAGAGACGGACAGACAGACAGACAGTGCAGATTGGGGGGGGTGGATATAATAAAGAATGGACGTTTGGACTGTTGTGTAGAATTTCCCAATATTAAGCTTTCTGTGATTTTAATCAGATTATTCCAGTACGAGGTAACTTTGACACGGTTCAGTGGGGATTCCTATTCTGCAGGCTTGCTGAAAGTGACTTCCAGAACATATGGTCCAGATGAAAGGTACCGCTCATTTGGTTTGGTTCAAAGCGATCTGGAACATTGTTCCAATCTTGCAAAACGGGGTTTTTACGTATCATGGCATAGTATTTCTCGACATTATCAAACTAGAGAATGCCTTGCTGAATTCAGGTTATTTAATATATAAGAGAAGGTATGTTTAGAACTTTTGGTTTCCCATCTATGATAGAGCACAGCCGTAGACGGTAGCTTTGCTACTCATCGGTCAAGAGCATTCAGTCAGGCTTTTTTTTTTTAAAAGAGGTTTTGTGGACATTAATACACCAACCTATATGGATTGAAACATGATTGATATGCAGCCATTATTTGCGTATTGAAAAAAAGAGCCTAAAATACGGTTGTGAAATGCAATTGATATATGGCATTATTTGCGTGTTGAAGAAAGAAAGCTAAAATTCGGTTGAAATATAATGGTATGGGAATTCTCTGCGTGTTGAAAAAAAAAAAACTGAATTACGGTTGAAATGTAACAGATATGTGGCATCATTTGCTGTTAAAGAAAAGCCTAAAAGCGATTGAAATGTAATTGTTAATGTCATGTAAGCATAGTTTA
>JADBJO010036108.1:0-10000 GCA_016801955.1 Conus betulinus | reverse complement strand
TTATCAAAGGAGTGAGACTGAGAGAGAGAGAGAGAGAGAGAGAGAGGGGGATTGAGGAGAGAGAGAGAGAGAGAGAGAAAGCGGAGACAGATTGTGACCAGAGGTGGACGAGTGGTAGGGGGGTCCCTCTAGGGGAAGGACTTGGAATGATTTCTCGATGAGAATTATCTTAACATTTCACCTACACCCTCTCTCTTACTAGTGGTAGAAGGAGCAACTTTCCGGTACTAGTCATTGAAAGAAATGTTTATTTATTCTGGGTTTTGTTAAAATACATAAACACATTCAACATTTGATTGAACAACAGAGAACTGATACAAGTTAAATGCAATTTCACACATCAGCTTTACTTGCTTACACATAAGTAAGTATCTACATGTCGGTTCAATAGGCACGATTTTAGTTCTCATTGAATCACAACAATGAGGGGCCCTTCCTCACTCCCACTTTACTTGCTTACACTCCGTGCAGCTGCTTAAGGTGGAATACAGTGGTCCCGTCTAAGTTACTCTGAATGTATATTTGTATTACACATCCACTTCGCTTGCATGCACCCAGTGCAGTAGCCAAAGTGGTACTCATAGACAGGTTCTCACTGTTTCATCATAAAGTGTAAGGGTCTGATGGATTTGAGTCCAGGGGAATCAGTGGCTTAAACTTATATCGGAGAGGGTAGTTGATCTCTCCTGTGGCTGGTGACTGCCCCTCTGTGTAGAGTGGTGGTCTGGTGTCGCCCCGTTTTAAAGTGTAGCCTTGGTGTCTGGCGTTCCCCCAGTTTCTGCCGTAGCCCCAGAGTATGGTTTAGCCACAGTGTGTGTAGCGTGACCAGGATCCCAGTTCTGCAACAAAGAGAACTTAGACTTGTGTTGTTTTTTTTTTCTTAGGGTGAGAATCTGATGGCTGGTTTGTCGAGTGCACACATTTACCCTTTTTATCTTTCAGAACACGTGTGAGACTCAGCCAGCAAAGTTTTCTCTGTGGTAGAGTTCCTGCTATTATTATTAATCTCCACTTTTGTTTAAAGGCTGAATTAAGCTTACAAAAGGGTAGGAGACAGTAATACAATGCTACACAGTTCAGTCAGACGACTCTTCCGTGTTTCTTGTGAATTAAATCACATTGACTTGAGCTACACTTAGTCCAAGTACACATGGGTGTAGACTTAAGAGTCATACACTACAAATCATTCTAACAATCACCAGTATTTACAAAATCAGCTTAGCAGTTGTTAACCTAGCACAGGCATACTGTTTTTTCTGCTCTAAATTTATCATTGAATTATCATCTTAACAGATAGAATTGCATACTGGCAAAAGTCAGGGTGAACACAAAGAATAGTGGTCAGATTGTTAACAAAGAATCATAACAACACGGAGAGAGCTTTTGCCATATGATGGCAAGCAAACTACTATACAGAATAATCATTCATCAGTTTGATATATGTCACTAAGTATTAGTAAAAAGTTACAATATTGATCCACATGGCATACATAGAATCAATACATAGATTCGAAAATGTAAAAACATAGTTCCAACTCACTTTTCCTGGGAATGAACCAGTGAATGACTTGAGATCAAGGAGGTTACCAGGCCTTATCTCTAGTCGTCCCTTCATCTTTCACAGTTCTGATCTACAGGCAGTCTTGAGGGGTCAGTGAAGTTGCGACCCAATGTGTCTGATATATGTATTCTAAACTGCCAAATCAGGTTTTCTGATCTGGCTGACAAGGTGTCAGTCAAATACCAGGAGTGAGAGGGGGAGGGATCTATTCTTACCATCGGAAACCGTTTGAAGTTAGCGCTGAGTTCCGTGGCCGAGAAATTATGCACGCGTAGACCACAAATGTTAATTCAGACTTTGCGGGTAGATGCAGTGGCATCATTTACTAGAGGTCCATGAGCATGCTGACGGTAGATATGGAAAGGGGGGGGGGGGGGGGGGGGGGGTGGGGGGGGGTGGGGGGGGGGGGGGGGGGGGGGGAAGGAGGGAGTTTTGCTGGTTACCCTTTGTGGGAAGTGAAGCCGCATGTGGCTCAGGTGGGGGTGGGGTGGGGTGGGGGAGTGGTGGTGGGAAGAAGAAAGCGGCAACATGCCTTTGTGTCACGGGATAGGGGGGGGGTGGGGTGGGGGTGAAGATATCACGGGGGGAGAAGGGTGTGTGTGAGATGGGCCATCGTTCAATGCAATGTAAATTTTTCTGCTGCGTAGCATGCCCAGTGTGGGAGTGTGGGAGGAGTGTTAGGGAATGGGAGGGGGGCTGAGAAGAAGGCAATGCGTCACGTGTTTCCTGTGACGTAATTATTTTCCTTTGTCAGAGATTTGTGTAAGTCGGGCAGTCCCCCCCCCCCCCTCCCCCCCCCCCCCCCCCCCCCCCCCCCCCACGTTCTAAGAGAAAAAAAAAGGAGGTGGGGGGTGGAGAGGGGAGAGTGGGCATAGATTTGAAATCTATTCTTGCGGTTTGGGGTTTGAGTAGGACTGATCAGATGGGTTTGTCAAAGCGTTTCATCACACACACACACACACACACACACACACACACACACACAGCAACATACACATAGAGAGAGAGAGAGAGAGAGGGACAGTAGCTCAGGCTTTAGCCCATATCAGCAACTGCGGCAGCAGGAAAAGCCAGCTGTATCGAGTATGCTATACTGCACCCTCTGTGAACTATTGACTGGCGTCAGGGAAAAGTACTTCCAGTAATTAAATTCACAGTTTGGAGTGTATATATCGTCTTGCTAAGGCAAGCTGAATGTTTGCAAACAAAAAATAAAAAAAAAAAGGTTAAAAAAAAAAACATGTTTCTGAAACAAGCTGACTGGTAACTTGGGTGGAGTGGGGGGGTGGGGGGTGGGGGGGGTTGTGAGTTAATGAAAGCAATGATAACTGAAATTATGACAAGAAGACTGAAATCTACGCTGAGCGTGCTGTTATTGTAACAGCAAGAATCATCTGACTTCTACAGGATTGGTTAGAATAAAAGAAATCTGTTCAGATTGGCTCATCACATTGACTCTACAACATCAAATGTTGAACCATGGATCTCAAAGTCTCTCAAAACTCTTCTAAATGAGAAAAAAGGTTGCTTTTCAATCTAAGACAAAAAAGGGAGGAAATTGGTTCACGCAAAGCTTAGAGCAGAATTACGGAAGGGACAAACAGAGTTTAAAAATAAAGTAGAACAGAAATTTCAGACAGGAAAAATAGCAGACGCATGGGATGGTTTAAGAACCCTTACAGGTCAGGCAAAAAATAAAAACATTGCTACCCAGATGACAAAGGTTGAACAAAAAGACTTTTCCAATGATTTAAACAATTTTTACTGCCGCTTTGAAAGGGATGATCTGGGAGGGGAATTGAACAGGGTGATGTCACAGTTTACAGGAAAAGACGAAAGAACTGAACAATGAACAAGACTTTGTGATCGAAAGCTGTTGAGACTCTATTCTTAAGCTAAATATTAGGAAGGCAGTGGGTCCAGACAATATTTGTGGAAGACTGTTAAAGACACGTGCCTCCCAGCTCTGTGATATTTTTAGTAAAATTTTTAACTGGTCTGTGAAAGAATACTCTGTTCCTTGCATCTGAAAAAATTCGACTATCTCCCCACATCCCAAAGAAAAAGAATCCTACCACATTAAATGATTACCGTCCTGTTGCACTGACTTCAATAGGAATGAAATGCTTTGAAAAAATTATTCTTCATCATCTCCTTACCTTTACAAATCAACAACTTGACCCTCTTCAGTTTGCCTATAAACCCCATAGAAGCACCGATGATGCCATTCTTACACTCCTTCACAATGCTTTCGTTCATTTGAATAACTCCAAATCTTTTGCCCTTAGAGATTGCACTGATAACGACTGTTGTCCATGGAAAAGTAGGGACAGTATTGTGATCCTTAGAGAAAACAGGGAAAACAGCTTTAATCCTAAGGAAAAAAGTTCTGATCCTCAGAGATAACTGCATAAACCCCATTTTCCTGAAGGATAATTTAGAAAACAGGCATTATGGGCTACACAGGCCAATATTTCGATGCGAGTGTTAGAGATGGGGTGGCAGCAGGGATGGAGGAGGACGTGGGAGGCAGGAGTATGTCATGCTTCAGCTTTCTCAGGCAGCAGCGCTGAAATTGCATTGTGAAGCACTGTCGGTATCTCCATTACCTGATAATGGACGACGATGCCCCATCGGAGCTGTCTTCCCACATGATATGGATGCTTCTGTTCTCCATTTCTTACACTAGTATGTTCAGTTTCCCACAAGAGCTTGTGAAGAGAGGGGAGAGTTTGCTGATATATAATGTGTGTCTGTCCAAGTTTTTTTTTCCTTTTCTTTTCTTTTTTATTTTGCTTTGCGTTATTACATCACTCAATGATCCTTGTTGGGGTAATCAGAGAAGGAAGGAGGGGGATGAGGTAAGTGGGGATGAAGTATATTAGCTCTTCTGTGCTCAGACGTTAAGACCCAGCGGCTCTGGAGCATTATTGCTGGCATTTCATGGTGAAGATGCAGCTGTAAGAATGAAAACTGTTGGCGCCTCAGAAGACCATGCAGTGTGCGAAGAATCACTTCACTGATTTTTTCACACATTCTGGATCCAGAATTGTGGAAGAAAGTTTGAGGGAAGTGGGTGAATGTGTGGTGGAGAGAGAGAGAGAGAGAGAGAGAGAGAGAGAGAGAGAGAGAGAGAGAGAGAGAGAGAGAGAGAGAGAGAGAGCAAAAGTTTGTCACCACTTTCAAGCATAGTCGTACAGTCTGATGCAGCCCAACAGTGCCGCAGCCAGGCCAGCATATAATACCCAAATGCCAGGACTGCATTTTCTTGTTAAGAGTAATCTTGTCGACACCTTGCATTTCAGTCTAGTGGACTGTGAACCTGCTGCACAGCTGTCTAACCAGGTGCATGCAGTATTTTCATTGCATTTTGCCTTGCAGGACTGCGTTATCAGGTCGCCAAAAGAGATAGAAGGATTGGTTTGAGGAGCTATGACGGTATGGGGAGAGAGAGAGAGAGAGAGAGAGAGAGAGAGAGAGAGAGAGAGAGAGTCTTGTAACATGGTTTGCATTTGTGAAGAATGCAATCCACAGCCACAAACGGTGTTCACAAAAGGATGCTATTGTTAATGTTAACCGTTCTGGCATGTCACCACAGATTACTTTTGAACTCACCCCAGAATGATTGTGTGGTCATGGCACACAGCTGACGGTGCATTGTGTCCAGCTACTTGTAGGCTGTTTCTGTCAGCACCTCTAGTTACCGACAGGATAGGCTCTGAGAACAATGGTAAAAAAAAAACTGCACTTCTTCATAGTTCTGACATTTATTCAAATCCTCAATGAAAGGATAGGGAGTAATCAGAGAGAGAGAGAGAGAGAGAGAGAGAGAGAGAGAGAGAGAGAGAGTGTGAGAGAGAGAGATAATGGGAAAAGTATGGATGGAGCCAGTTGACAGTCTTAATTACACTACCACTTCCACGCCCAGACTGGTGCTTTGCCGCAACTGCATTGTGATGACGGGGATGCTGTAATGGCTCAGTCCGTTGGCACCTCAAAGTGCAGTATAATGGACGATGGAGCCCCTTCAGAGCGATCTCCTCACACAAGTGGTTGCTTTTCCACATCATCGTTTTCCCGCACAAGAGTATGTTAGAGGCAAGCATGTGCCTTTTTTTCCAAAGTTCCGCACCAAGACCCAAAGACCAGTGCAGGGCGGTGCTACCAGCAGGTGTTGATACTGCGGCGATCGTCAGAGTTCTAGGATCACTGTCTATGGGCGGTAGATCCTCGCTCTGAGAGATGTATCCCAACAAAATGGTTGTTGTAATAGCATGGACTAAGGTGTTTTTGGTGACTACTCGGCGTGTTCCCCCGATAATGAGTATGGAGCGGGTGGTGTGCGGCCCATTAATGGCAGGATAAAAATACCGGTTCCTAAGGTGGACACCACATCAAAACCTCCAGCTGCCTGCTCCTATATACAGGCAGTGTCTCATCAATCACTTTTGTTGATTTCCTCATTCATTTGTCGTTGTTGGTCTTATTTGTTTTCTGTTTTTGTTTGTTTGTTTTAAACTCAACTTCATTTGCATTATGCATCACTGGTGACACTTTTCAGAAACAGATGATGGCAGGGGAAAGAGCGACGTAACCAACCAGAAGAGACAATCAACTTTATTAGCTGTTCCTCAAACTGCCCAAAGCAGGGAAGTGATGTGTTTCCTAGGGCTCCATCCCCTGGATCATATGTACCCTGTAACACAGTGCTCTATACCGCTGCAGGAACAATAACGCAAAATAAGTTGGTCGGATGCGATGCCTAATCTCCTGATGGGTTCAGCAGAAAGGAAACGCTGAGTAAGGCCTGTTACGATGAAATAGTCGTAAAAGAAATAACAGAAATACAGCGTTCAGTCGTTAGTTCTATATTTCAAGCTGAAACA
Source organism: Conus betulinus (assembly GCA_016801955.1). NCBI lineage: Eukaryota > Metazoa > Mollusca > Gastropoda > Neogastropoda > Conidae > Conus > Conus betulinus. Next base: position 3,553 of record JADBJO010036108.1, on the reverse strand, counting down.
CAAAATATGTATTCACACAACGAGCCGGAAAAGCGGGGAAGGCAGGGTACACTATTTGACATTTAACCGAAAATTCAACCAGTGTTCAACATCAAAGTAGGGTGCCAATGATATCCTGGTTTTTCTGCTACCATCATTGAACGCACAACAAGCTGGTGACGAAAAACAAATGAATATATGTTCCTGTTTGTTACGCGAGGTTTAACTGTGAGATGTGTCTGAGCGTTAATATGATGGGAGGAAGGATTCTAGTACAGAGTTATGAAAATGGTTGTGTGGTAGCTGGATGAAACAAAATGGGAGGCTTTCCCAATCCTAGGCATAAACCGTACTCATCGGTTGTTAGGGTTGATTCACCGTGTGAAATGTTGGTCTGGGAAAAAGTGGGTGTGGTGGGGTGGTGGTCGTGTGAGTGGTGTGGGTGGGTATTGGGGAGGGACATTTGCTGAAATGGGCAGAAATTTTTTGGTGGTTGTGCGGAATAAGTTGTTGTTGCGTTGATAAGGTGCTGTGCGCAAACATGCGTATACAGGTGGGGGGTGTGATGGGTGTTTATGGTAGTCGCCTGGGTGTATTCGTTGTGTGTGGCCTGTGATGTGTTAGTTGGCAATTGGCGTGATGATTGTTGTCTGGGTGTTATTGTGTTGCTGGGTACAGGTGTGTGGCGGGTGTATGCGTTTTCGGTATCAATTGTGGGTTGGTGTTAGGAAGGTGTTTGTGTGCATGTGTGATTGTTTTGTGGTTGCTGGGTGGTGTCGCCAGGTGTGTGATTGTGTGTTTTCTATGACAAGTGTGGATGTTCATGTGTGTGCGTGAGCATGTGTTTGGGCTTTTGTGGTTGTGGGGTCACATGTAAAAATTGTGGGTGGGGATGTGGGGGTGGTGCTGAAATGGCCCGGTGTTGCGAATCTTGTTTTAGAGCAGTGCATGCATGCAGTGCTTGATGCGTAAAAGTAATTCGAACTATGAAGTAGGGTAGGGAACCTCAGGACCTATTCTGGCGGGGAATTTCTGGTGTAAGCGTGCTGCCGTCGTTATGGTGTAGGGGCGTGTGTGCCAAAAACATCATGTACAGGGCAGGGGAAGGCAATGATAGGGTGTTGCTGTTGTCAGTGATGGTTGAGCGAAAACAGGGCATCCACCTAACCAGAGCACAATCAAAGGCGAATATGACAAAAAAAAGATTATATACACGCGCCACACCTCTTCCCCCTGTTTGTCGGTAAGCACATAAGCTATGGAACTACTTGTGTATTTATTTTATTTATTTATTTAATTTTTGCTTGATCGTCAGCAGGCGCTGCGCATTGCAGAGCTGGTTCACGCTCATTAGCTTGAAATGAGCGTGAAAACTGAGCAGTGGAAAGGTTGTCCGAGAGCTATTTGAAAATAAAGGGGTCGTAAGTACGGCCATGCATGAAGTATTTGATAGGAAATAAGGCGAATCATGAAAGGAAGGATCGGGTGACAACAATATGTATCTGATGACAAAAAAATACAAACGAATACAATGAAAATTAGCTCATAACGTTTAAGTTCACCATTATGTGTGTTTGTGCATGCCAATTCGTTGTAGTAAAAAATGTTCACTAATTAAGAGGAGAGATGGCGTAGGAAGAGATAGAGAGAGTGTGGCATGTGTGTGTTTGTGTGGTGTGTGGTGTTGGGTGGTTGTTTCGACACGCGTGCGCGCGGTCGGGGCGTGTGCGGTTGTGGCTTGTGTGTGGATGTTGGTGTGTGGGTGTGTTTTGGTGTAGTGTGTGTGTTAGTTGCTTAGGAAAATTTATGTTGAGTTTCTTTAATATTTTGGTTTCTATTATTATTCTTCTCTCCCTGGGGGTGGTGGACCTTGTCCCTTTGGGGGGCCTGACGGGCTCTCGGCTCTTTTGTAACTGACCGTTCGGCCGCTTCGCTGTCTCCTGTTTTTTGGGTTTATGTTTTGGTTGAAAGCTTCCACCCCGGCCAACCCAAACCCCCCCCCGCTCCTATTTCCCCCCCATCGTTTTGTTGAAATCATTGTTTTTTATTTTCTTTGGCGTTGTTTGAAAATGTCATCAATTTTCATAAGATCGGCTTAATTCATATCGGATAAATCTGATAAAACTACTATATATTATTAGCTGCTTGTTGCAGATTGTTGCAGTGATGGACTAAAGGCTGATACGATAATACATACTATTATTGGGCTAAGCTAAATCAGTAGCATCCAAACTGTTACACAACTAGATCATGTAAGAAGGTAGGAATGTTGTATTCAAATAAGCGATGACATACATTAGGGGGTAGGTTGGTGGAAAGGGGAGGAGAGAGAGAGATAGAAGGAAGAGGAGTAAGAGAAGAGAGAAGAGCGAAGTAGAAGAGGGAGAGTGAGGGAGAGAGACACACACACACACACACACAGGGGGGCAACCACATCACACACACACACACACACCCACACGCACGAGGGCACGACGCAATGACAGAAGAAGACATTCATAAAAGCAGCAGATAATTTGGTCGATGGAGAAATGGCCAGTTGAGGTAAAAATAGAGACAACGTGGCTAGAGTAGGTAGGATAATAGAGTCGCTGTGTAATGGGAGTAGATAGAGTAGGACAGTGTAGAGAAGGGGGACCGAGAAATTCCTAAAAGGGACAGTAAATCTATATCCTGGCTATCATGGTTGATGTGCATATAAAATTTCCTCATGGAGCTCTTCAATTCATCTGTTGGAGATTAAGTATAAAATGGAGCAACCAAGGGGTGGGTTTTTTTTTTTTCGGGTCCAACGGTATATGTGATGGAATAGGACATCCATCAATAAGGGTCGATTATTACTGGTTATTAAGTTAAACCAAGCCCTGATCCAGTTTTTCTTAAGGAAAACGACCCAAACAAACACGGACAGACGGACACTCAGGGGCAGCGGCTTCCCCAATCATCCCTCCACCTGAAAAATACGAAAAGAACAAACAGTGCAGCTCATCATTGTAATCCATGTGCGTGGTTCTGTCGCTGCAGCGTCGATCTTGGGTTGAAATGCTTTAAGACCTGTGCTGGGCGGGGGAAGAATGGACAGGTGTAGTGGGGGGAGGGAGTACTCCACCTAACAAAGACATACGTGCAGAAATGGAGTGGGATTTCATTGTAATGCTTTTCATGCGTCGTGAGAAAAAAACTTGCTTGGTGTATAATGGGAAGGTAAATAGGCTTCTGTGAATGGTTTTAAAACGGTCTCCATCTGGCTGTCTAGACGGTCTTTCGTCCCTAGTCCTCTTGTGTCTCTCTAGTCTGGTCTGTCTATGTCTTCGTTTTCTGGTCTCTTGTGTGTGTGGGGTGTGTGTGGGTGTGTTGTTTTGTGTGTGTGTGTGGGTACGCGCTTGTCCCGGCGGCGTTGCGAGCGTGTGCGTCGGCCACGGGAATGCTTTCTCTGTGCAAGTGAGAAATGAGGATAGGGACGGAGTAAAGAGAGAAGTGAGAATGAGAAACAGAGACCGGAGAGCAGGGGGATGGGTGGTATTGCATGAAATTGCACCATACGTCGTGTTTAGAGAGGGTGGGGGTGAAGGGG
>JADBJO010036106.1:0-11444 GCA_016801955.1 Conus betulinus | reverse complement strand
GATTAACACCTTTAACCCTCCTCAAAGCGGTCGTTCCTTCTTACCCAGCACACGCCTCTCCCCGTCTCCCAGTCAGGTACGCAGCGTTGAAAGCCTCGCGGAAAGTTGATCGTCCAGGGGCTGCTCCTTGCACGTTCAGCAAGGATGGTGGAACAGCCGGTCCATGATTCCTCTCCGGGGCTCCCTTCATCACCAGAGGTTTCGCGGGGGTTTTTCGGTTTTTTTGGGGGGGGGGCCTCGTCTCATGGATGGGGACACCTGTGCACCAGGAAGATGATCGTGGGGGAGTAAATTTTATGATCACTCACCTAACTTCGTGGATGAAACAGAGTTCCCTAATAACTGTATTGGGTTTTTTTTTTTTTGTTTTCCTGGTTGGTTGGTGTGGTTTTTGAAATCATGGATTGCATCAGCGTTGGGAAATACAATTTCAGGAACCAAATCTGTAGGTTAAAATTGTAAAACAGAAAAAATGATTCCTAAATTAAAAAGACGTACACAAAATGCAGAAACAAAAATCTGCATAGGTCAAATTGTACAAAAATGATTCCTAAATTAAGATTTACATAAATGTTGAAAACAAAATCTTCATTGGTCAAATTGTACACACACATAAATGCTTCCCCTAAGTTAAAAAAAAAAAAAAAAAAAACCAACATAAAAAATACAAAAACAATATCTTCATAGGTCAAAAATTGGTACAAAAAAAAAAAAAAAAAAAAAAAAAAAAAAAAAAAAAAAAGATTTCTGAATTGAAAAGACCAACCTGAGATTAAGAAGCTGAAAGTCAGTAAGAACACTGTGTGGAATTTATTGGAAAAGCTGAAGGGAATAATTATAAATCAAGGATTACCTGGTATTTGTTGCAGGCTTTGAAAGAGATAACCATCAAAGATTACAGAGCATTCACTGGTTAATTAAAACAATGTTCGCAGTATATTGTCTGCTCTTCATAGAGGGACTGAACTTTTAAGGTATACTTGTTACAGATTTACTGGGTATTTATTGCAGGAGATGAAAGATCATGTTACAGATTAATTGGTATTTACTGGAAGACATGGTACAGTCACCGTTTACCTGATAAAATAACGTGAGGAGATGCAGATAGATATCATAGATTACCTGGTATTGTGTTGGAGGAGGTGAAGGGGATTTCCACAATCTTCTTGTTGCGTCGCCGGGAATTCTGTGACCTGGCCGATGGACAGCTCAACGCACTTCAACAAGGCTGGACTCTGATGCATCACCGTTGCATTCTCTGCAGAAGTTAAAATAGGTAAGTAAGCAAAAAACCGAAGAAAGTTGGCTTCTGCTCTGTTGCATTTTTCAAGAGTGACGACATCATCCGTATTTCAATATGGGCCCAATCAGTACTATGACCAAAAGGAAACAAAAATCGCATCGCAAAATGTCTACATTTTAACTGGGTCCAGTCAATAGTATCGCCTCAGTGCAGTCTTGTACAATCTATGTAAAGCCTGGGCTGAACAACACAGATCAGAATACAGATTTCTCAGAACAGGACCATGAATGAGCATTGCCCACCTCCTTTCTCAAAGCATAGAGGTATTTTGCATTCACAATAAAACCTAATCAACATGGATCATTAGACTTTTGATAAGCACTAGTCGTCTGTACTTCAAGGGAAAGGGAGACGGGGCGATGTGAATTTAACTATGAGGGACCCGGCATTCTAACCCATCTGCCCAACACCACACCAAGCCAGTGAAATGGAGAAACACGATAAACACTTCAGTGATCTATGACTGGTGGCATCAGGCACACATGAAAGGGATGTCTATGTTTATCAACTATACAAACTCCACACTGATTGGCCATGTCTATCAACCAGATTAAAACTAAGGTCCATGTACAAATCGGCAGCAATAATGTCTTCCATCACTGCTGAATAATGCTTAACTTCAAAGGGCCTGTACTCTTCAGTCACATGCAATGATGTCCAATGATCCCGAAAACCCACACAAACTAACTCTCTTGATGTTTTGAAAGAGTAAAAGAGCAAATATAAAATCGAAAATATACATGCACTGCAAATGAAATCCACAGAATTCTGTAAACACACTGGTATAGACCCCCTTTCGAACACTTTTGGAAAGATAAACCAGATGAAAAAATATACCACAACCCCACTGTCCTAGAAATGATGTAAAAGAATACAATCTACATATTTTGGCCAAAGATGTATGCTACCCACTACTCAAATTTTTCTTGATGTGTTTTCTAGACTGGGAGTCGTAATCTTAGTTAATATGATCATTGACTTTGTTTTAAAAGTTGTAATGAGCAAGATTCGTTTGATCTGTAAATTTATGGTGTTGCAGCAAAATAAAAGAAAAAAAAGAGAAAAGAGGAAAAAGAAAGGAAGACATAAAACAAAAGAACCCCTTTTATAAAACATGTGATGCTTGAGCTTACAGTAGCCACCTCTCAAATGCATCATCGTGACTTGCTCTTTCCTAGAGAGCTAATGAAAGGCATCACTGCAGTTGCTTGCTCTCAGCATGTTTTCCAGTAATTTTAAAAAATCATTTCTTCATATAAAACTTGCTCATTGTTCTGCTCTAGTTTCCCTCCCTCTGCCAGTCTGTCTACTTCTTCATTCCCAGGATTGTTGCAGTGAGAGGGTATCCACTGGATTGTGGTGTCCTTGGGTACTGTAGAGCATGTGATGGCAATGGCTAGGTGATTCAGCCATGAAAACATGATAGTAACTAGTAGCATAAACAACATTCTGCATTCCAAGTTGATGATGTCAGAAAAAAATATTATCAGCAAAATATTGTCTGTTCCTGAAATTGATGACTACATTTAGCTGGAGAAGAAGAGGAGTGATTGAAATATTTAAATGCGTACTTTATGCCTATATGAAATCAGAGGGATTCTGAGGGATGCATGCATTGGGTTCATTTTTTTTTTTTCTTTTTTTCAAAGATATATTTCAATTTGACAAGTGAGGATGAGACATTTTCCCATGATGTCGTTCATTAGTTCAGAGGTTTTCCATCTTGTTGATGTGTCCATGATCTGAATTTGGGTTTGTGAGTTCTTATGTTTCTGGAGGGAAATGGGCATAAAATGTGCATTATTGACTTGTATAAGTATGAAATTAATGATTGTTTTGTTTTTTTTTTTGGTTACAGATGCTTATTTTGGTTTCATTGGTGACACTTGCAGGCATTTTATCTTCTTGTTTGTTTCTTTTTCTTTTTAACACATGTGCATTTATATTACTTAATGGAATTTTCTCTTTATTTCTCTCTGTCTTGCTTTTTTTAATTCTCTGCTTTCTCTGTTTCAGTGTGTGTGTTTGCCTGTTTGCCTTTCTGTTGTTCAAGTGGTAATGCCAGGGGGTTCTCTTCAGTGTGCGTTGTTTCCACCTTGTTGGAATTTCTCTTCCAGTAATTTTCTCTTCCTTTTTTCTTTTTCTTTTTTTTTTTTTTTTTTTTTTTTTTTTTTTGCTGTCCATCTTCTGTGCCACCTCAGTGGCAGTGCACCCATGCTGCTCATTCTGGCATCCTGTCCACAGCCACAGCCCAGTCAGTCCTGCCACAGCCCTGCCACCGGCAATCCACAGGGAGCAGTCGGTGTCAAGTTGTTGAGGCAACCCAATGGAAGAGACACTGCACACTGCTGCTAAGTCACCTCGGTGGTGTTAAGTGGCACCTGTTCTGATCCAACATATGCAGGACACCACCTACTAAGCCCCCTACTGATTACAATAATTGCTAAGTCGCGGAGCTGGTGTGAGCGAGCTCTCCCATCGGAGGGTCCACCACATCCATACAGCGATAGCCCCCATGGAAACTCGCAATACCAGTGACCATGACAGAATCAAACCCACAGACATGGAAAGGAAATCAAAACTGAGGTCACCATGAGAGCAGGCCACAGAATTTGAGACTTTTTATTATGCTGATCGATGAGAATGAGACTGATGAAAATGATGCTATGGATTTCCATTCCGGTCTGAGACTGCATGACAGGGCTGTACTCTACGCTTGCTTTTATGATATATCCCAGTGTCAGCCAGGCCCGAGAGATACAGACATCTGCAATGTTGGTCAGGAAATTTGAGCAGCACTCAGAGAGAGGCATCCATTAAGTAGATGAAACTCGACTGTGTAGTCCTGGATTTCCCAACTGAGCCCATAGCAAACTCAGCTCTGGACAGGAGCCGGTCTGGGCAGAAAAATCACTCATGACTCATGGGAATTGAACCCATGACCTCCCAGCCAGGAGTCAGTGACGTTAACCACTTCGCCACGGCAGCTGGTTAATTCCCTCTTCCTTGTTGCTCTTTGGATTGTCCTTACCTGTTTTGATATTTCTGTCATTTGCTCATTTGACCTTGTGTGACCCAGTCACCTGTCTTTGGTGTTGAAAACCAGGATGCTTTCTTCGTCTTGTTACAGTTTATAACATGCCAGCTTTTTTGTTATGATTGGCGACTACATAGACACCATCCAGAGTTGACATTAGATGTCGATTTTGTGGTGTCTGTTTGTCCATATGGCGTGTTATGATTGTGTTGTGTTTGATTTATGTTTGTTATATATATTTTTTTTACCTTTTTAATCTGGAGCTGAAAAATGAAGCAGAATGGCTGGTGCCTCAAGAACCATTCAGTCTGAACAGCCTGAAGCAAGTCAGTAGATTAGTTATCAAATTCAAATTTTTTTTTTTTTTACATGTTCAGTTTTAATGTTTGTAGTGTGTGTATTGGTGGTAGGTGGTGGTGGTTGTTCCTTTGTTCAGGCAGGGTCCTTTACTTTCCCCATGTGGTTACAGGCCTGAAGACATCTTGTGTGGTCAGCTGGCAATGATGACAAACAAACTCAAACCTCTGTCACTGGTCTGTCTGCCTTTGCATTTGCCTCTCTGCCTTTCCCTGTCATCATGTGTTGCCCTCTATTGGGTGCTGGCAGATTGGATGTGTAGTGCAGTCAGTCTCTGATTTGCCTGAAGTCAGTATTCAGCTGTGAACACTGTTTGATGACTCTGCTTACAGGCATTTGACCAGTGGATGGCTTGAGCTGTCTTCTGTCAGGAATAAACACGCATTGCCAGACATTGGTCAGGTGCATTATTTCCTTCAGTGTTGAAGACTCACACGGACAGAATGCATAGAAGTGCTTATTTCACAGACTTGCCAGCAGAACAGCTTCAACGGGATGATTCTTTTCTTAGTTTCTCCACATTATATGGAATAAGTATGATCTGTGACATTGGATAAAAAAAAAAACTATTTGAGTTTGGAAGTTTTTCGAGATAAAAAACTTGTTTGTGATGAGGAGTAGGTTAAAAAAAAAAAATTTGATTGTGATGAAGAATAAGTAATTTTGTTTCAAACAGTGAACCTCCCTCTCTCGCTTTTCCACTTTTGTACTTTCCCTTCCTGCATCTCCATGCCGCCTTGCAATGGCTTCCCCTCACCCCCCCCCCCCTACCCCTGTCCCACTTCAACTACCCTTTTGTCATCAATTTTGCCTCCATTGTTTTTTCTTCAGGCAGTCAATATATATCATCTCTAATGTATTCTGACTAAGGAATATTATATCTGTCTCTGTTTGGGAGTAGGAAATCAGGTATTCATGTGTAAGTGTGTTCGTAATGTGTTAAAATGCAATACCATTGTGCACAAGTAAATTCATGACTTATCGTCACGCTTTTTTTTTTTTTTTTTTTTTTCAATATTCCCCCATGTTCCTCTTGTTTCTTGATATGACTATTCCTATTTTCTGTTTTTTTCACTTAAAAAAAGAAAAGAAAACCCAACCGGCACATTGTCTTAATGGAAGCATGTGATTTTTGTAGTGTTTCTTAGTGCATTTAGCTGCGGTGTGGTGTTGTGTGTTATGTTGTATGGTGGTGATGCTGTGTGTGTGTGTGCGTGAGGTGCTGCTTAGTGATGTGGTGGTGTAGTTGGAACCTGATGTATATCAGATAGTGGTGCCCCTTCCTTCACACTCCCCACCCCACCCTATTCACAGGTTTTCTCCTGCATGAATTCTTGGGAGAAAAAAAATGTAACTGCATATTTGTGTTGTTCACATGCACGCACACACATTCACACACACACACACACACACACACACACACACACAGATTACATGAACAAGTGAATTTGCTCATATATATAAAATGTTACTCAGTTCTCTCAGCCATACATATGAGTCAGTTTGCTCATAAACCATGCAGTACATCTCAGTCGTGTACACACACACATGCCCATGCTCACAGTCAACATCATGTGCACACACACATTCTATAGGTACTCGAACACACACATACGTGTACACAATACACAGATGATCACACACACACACACACACACACACACACACACACCCACACACACATATGCACACACATAGTTGTGGAGTAATGGAGGGTTAGCTGTGATCAGCTTGCATTCATTTTCGGTCAAGGGAATCATCATTGATGTAAATAGTTTTCATGGTTATATTGTATTTCCTTCCTGCTGATGATGTCATGATTCCATTGCACTTCTCTTTTTTTTTTATGTACATGTCGGAAAAGACCTTTGATATTTTGTTGACTTGACTAGCAACGGTGATATAGCAAGCAAGATCTATCACGAGAAGTCGGATGTTTCTGACATCATTCCCAAGTGCCCAACAGGGTCTTTCTTCTTCTCTTCATCCTCTTGTCCCCAAGACTGTCTCAGTGTATGAGCAGTAGTTGACGTGCCCGCTTTTTGTGCAAATTTTGGGAGTTAGAGCACAGTCAAAGCTGTGGAGTCGGGGGGCTCAAAATTGGGAAGTTAGAGCATGGACAGGATAGGAAAGTTAGAGTACGAAATGGGGTGAGGGGGAGTTGCAGCTCTGGCAAAATGGAAGTGGGTGGAGTTGCAGCATAGACAAAACTGGGGAGTTTAGAGCACAGGCAAAACGGGGAGTTTAGAACGCAGGCAAAATGGGGGTGTTTTTGAGTATAGATTTGAAAGATGATTATGAAAAAATAGTTGCCGAAATATCTGGAGACTAGTGTGGTATGTTTTTGTAAGTTTCTTTTAGTCATCCGTAGATGAACTGTAAATTTCTGTTTGTAACAGGTAGTTAATGCAAGTCAAAGAAGAAAAAGGGACATGGAAGGACCAGAAGGACATGGAACGGCCATTTCATAAATATCAGTCAGACTCTTGACAGTTTTCCCAAGTCTGAATCAAAGCTTTGTCGTATGTAATCACATCTGGTGAGAAATCCGGGTGAGTTTTGAATTTATGTTTAATTACACATACTATATGGTGACTCACTAATGCAATAAGCTTATTGCATTATTGAGCCATGGTAAGTATGTTAGATTAAATGTAATTTTAGAGGGAAAATTTCCTTTTTTAACCAAAGGATGTATTTCAGATATTAGAGAGAAGCTTCCATCAGTATTAGAAGGTCAAATCAACAGGAAACACTGCCATGGTCATCACCTCTCAGCTGACCCAGAACATGGACTGTCGACATCAGTGTGGCTGAGCCCTCAGCCCTGGGCCTTGTTCTTCAGCTGTCCACAAGTGTAGTATCCCATCTGTTTGATGTCGGCTTCAAGGACCCAGCTTCAGGTGTTTCTGGATATACCTTGCTTCTGCATGTCTTGGGGTTCCACTTCCAGGTTTGTCTGGTGATGTCAAGTCACGGGCTTCCCAAGAACATGTCTGGTCCAGCCCCAGCTTCTCTTTCAATCTTTTCATGGTGTTGGCATTTATTATGAGTATTGTTTTTTTTGTTTGTTTTTTTTCGTAATGAAGAAATGTGAATCTTCTGACTGAAAATCTCAGCAAAGAAGTTTAAAGAATATGCTAGGTTTTGTACAGATGCTGCAGCCTTCATTGGGAAACAATCCTGCAGCAGGTTTAAGTTGCACTGGTCTGGAGACTGAAGATTTATGGGAAGCAGACTCTCCATAACTGAAGATTGCACATCTCCGAAGGAACCTTGAAATAGTTGCCGAGGCATTTCCAGTCATCATATGCTGTGGATTTGTATCAACTCCGTGTCATCACATCACAACCAGTTCATTCATGGGTGAATTCTTTTTTTTCCCTGGTTATGTCCTGTGTGTTGCACCCAAGAGATCTCTGGGATATAATCTCATGTGGAAAGTGACTGCACAGTCTGTTGATACTGAATGATGATCCACCTGACTGTTCTTGCTCTCTCCAACACAGACAGGTTGGCCTGAAAACACACCACTGCCCCACAGGGTCCATGGAAATTGGTGTGGTCTCTCAGTAAGCTTGTGTGCCAACCTGTAGTACTTGTATCTGGTTTGATCCACACACAGAAGACAAAACGTGACATGGATCCAGTTAACTTTTTTCGTATGCTGTTAAAGTGTGATACAGATTGAAGATGAAATATATGTATCACTCATCCAGTGATCCCTGCTAGTATCCTCTTAATGTAAGCATGAGCAGAAGGTGAAATGTGTGTCACTAATCCAGTAATCCTGAGTGCACTCTGTTCATGCTAACACAGGCAGAAGACACAATATATATTTCACACATCCTGTAGTCCTTGCCTGTATCCTGTACATGTAATTACAGACAGAAGATGGAATGTGTGTACCACAGATCCAGTAATCCTTTCCTGTATGCTGTTCATGTCAGCACAAACAGATGATTGAATACATATCCAGTAATTCATGTGCATATCCTGTCCATCTAAACGCAGGCAAAAGATGAAAGATAAAATAAAAATTTACTTTGTACAGTTCTGGGTTTTTCATAATCTAGTTGTGAAAATCAGAGCCATTGCATCCTTCCAAGCTGGCTTGAAAGATGTCTGGTGAAGAAGAACAGCAAGCCTGGTTGGTAGCTTATTCCGCTGGCGCATTGTCTTGGGATAAAAAGAAAAAAGTGTCACAGATCCATCAAATCCTTGTTATTAATCTGTAGGATGTGAAAGTGCAAAAGTATACAAAGAGTACCCCATGCTGTTATTAAAATAGTATTGCTAACTAACATGGTAAGAGTATTATTGAGATCATCATGTGTGCAAAGGTTTTCGTATGAAAATAGGAGGTAACCCAGAATACTGGGGAAAATGCACATGCATGCTTTGTGTGTTTATGTAGGAAAGCTAAATATAGAGACTGGTCGTCACCCTGTCCTTGTCACCATGAATTGTGAAGCAATACAAAACTACCAAATCAATGTAACAACAGATCTGAGGCCATGATGCACCTCTCCTCCTACCCACACTCAGATGTATTATGCAAGGAACTGTAGATGATCAGTTGCTTTGTTTCAGTTGGATGCTTTTGTGTCAGGGTCGGCTGATGTGCATCACTCTTGCTTCAGTGTGTTGAGTTCGTTTGTACAGAAACACTGTTTTTTTTGGTGGGGGTGGGGGGTTCACTTCTGATGTTGGTTTTGGAAGGGGGAACAAAAAAAAACTTTGTCTTGCCATGTGTGTTGTAGATCAGGTTTTAAGAGATTTTTTTTTCCTTATTGATAGTTGAGACAGGGTGTGTTTTCCTTTTTTTTTGTTTTATTCATATCGATATGGAATTGATTAGCCCTGGTTTCTTGGTACTTGTATACAGTTAACTTGTTAGACTTCATCAGGATGAGATTTTCTGTTTTTAGTGTTGAGGATGGTCTTGGTAGCACTGACACTGAGGTGGGGATGGTTGAGAGGGAGATGGGGTAAGGGGGAGCAGGAGGGTAGCCAAGGAAGAAGTTAACATGAGTCAATCAGGGATGAAGTTAGTTGTCAGTCCACTGCTTTGATGGGACAAAAAGCAAAAACAAAAAAGGGACAAAAGCGAAAACAAACTGTTAGCTCATGTAAATGAGAACCAGGCATCTTTCCCGCTCTGTTTCCCAGGGAGGGGTTATGGAGACCTGTGAGATGTGTCTGGATTTTTTTATGTGATGTCCAACTTGCCACAGAATTTTGACGAGGAAAAAAAAAAGAGAGAGAGAGATTGTATCTTATACATGCCCAGGAGAAATTCTCTCTTGCATTTATAGCAATTCTCAGATGTATGTCTAGTCCACTGACTGTGTCCATGTTCCGGAATGTTCGATTTTTTTTCAAGTTTCCCCATTACTGTACTTGAGGATATCAGCATCCTGTCCCGTTTTCTACTATTAAGAGCCCCATAGATTTTCAGTGTATTCATCTTCATGATTTATGCATTTAAAAGTAGTGTTGCATATGCATCTCTTATTTACATATTTAGCTCATATTCAGGCTGTGTCTCCCATTTTGACAGTGGAATCCAAACTATCCAGTCACTTTCTGTGACGAATCTGATGACTGTGCATTAACCTGCTAGAGTGTGTGAGCTGACCGATTCCACCCCACCCCCCCCCCCACAACTGAGAAACACCAACCATCAAAGCAAACCTAAATAAAACATTTTTGATTGCTGATCAGGAAGTTCTACGGCATTCTGCCAGTTAGGTAGCCCATCTGATGCTCACTCATCCTCAAGTGCAGCAGTGAGGCCAAGAGACCATGAATAACTTACCAGAGGTTGCTTTTGATAACACATCTGTGACAATGGCATATGCAGGTTGTACACAACCTGTACTTATACAGAAGAAATAGTGATCATCAATGCTTTTTTAATACTGGATGTTGATGTTGACCACTCCACACTTCCGATGATGCGAGTCTCATACTATCCATAAATTTCATATCTCTGTACTCTTTGATAACCATCTTATGCACAGTCAATAAAGAAATGATTACCATCATCACTTTTTTAAGATTTGGGGGTTCTGTAGAGTCCATGTCATTCGAAATGTATTACTTAGTTTTTGTGGGGGTTTTTTTCACATGGGAAGCATGGCAAAGATTAACACTTTGCGTGTTCTCTTGGTCTTCTGTACTTATATAGAGGGAAGGGATAAGTGGAGTGGTCCAGTTATTTAGTCTTTCAGTTGGATGGAGGTGTTTTCATATTTTCCTTCTCTTTCATTCCTTGTTCTGTATGCAGAATCTCATAAACAGAAAATGTGGTGTGCTGTTTTGCATTGCGTTGCATCTGTGTGGTGTTGCTGAATGCGTTGACCATTATGTATGTTGCATCTTGTTTTAGTCATGATCATGGTGCCAAGACCAGACACAACACATTGAAGTTCTGCTGTGAACATCAGTGGGATATGTCGGCAGTCTTTCAGACTTAATTTGTTTGCTTTAATTAATGCCTTGGATACTTTTGGCTGTTGTATGTAGCGTGTTCTTAAAATATATCCATAGCCTGCTGTGTGACTTTGTGTTTATTTATTAACACACTGACAATATTCGCTTCAATGATGTGCATGACTACTCGTTATAGTCAGCCACTACTGATCTCCATCAATGCTGGATTGATTAAAAACAAATCAGCCACTACATGTGTAGATGGTTGATCTTTTCACCGATCCTTCTCTCCGTTTCTCACACTCGGTG
>JADBJO010036105.1:0-7500 GCA_016801955.1 Conus betulinus | reverse complement strand
TTATTTCAGACTATAGCAATGTGTGTGTGTGTGTGTGTGTGTGTGTGTGTGTGTGTGTGTGTGTGTGTGTGTGTGTGTGTGTGTGCGCGCGCGCGCGTTCATGCGTGCGTGTGTGTGTGTTTGAGATATTTCCAGGATATTGTGTGCTCACAAAGTTTCTTTTCATACTCTGGTATTTCCTAGGCAGTTTCATCAGTATCTACATTGATTGTCACAGTAGACATGTGCATCCGCCTATATGCATGCACTTAGTTTTGTTTCACATTATGGTTGCTTTTATTTCAAATGCACAGCTCAAATCTCTCATCTCTCTCTCTCTCTCTCTCTCTCTCTCTCTCTCTCTCTCTCTCTCTCTCTCTCTCTCTCTCAAAATGCACTAAACGATGTACTCACTGGACGCTGCAGGGAAAGTCACTTGGCCACCAAATATTCAGATATGCTTATGTAGTTACGGTTCCTCATTTGTATGGCTTGGCTAAAGTGTGTGTTTTATTGTGTGGGAATGAGAAGCATGTGGGATGGGTGTTGAAAGATTTTTTTTTTGTATGGCTTATGCCACGCGTGCTAGACTGTAGATGGCAATATATTCGTAAAATAATATCAACGGTGGTGACAGATTTCGTGTGTAGAGACAGTATTCATCTTTAGCAGAACTATACACAGCTATGAATATGAAAAAGGTTGCCTTTACCAAAGACTGCACAGCTGTCTCTAACATAGTCGTGTATGGCCAAAGACATCAGAAAAAAAAGTATACGTTGTGCCTTATGTGTGTAGAGCGACGAATATGATTAAAGATCATTGTGCTTTATGTTGCACAACGCTTAATGATTTAATAATGAAACGTATTCCTATAGAGAGTGATATCAGACAAGCATTGAATAGTCTCACTGTTGTCCTGCAAAAATGACGCTGCCAGCAGCAGCTTTCCGTGTATCTATATAAACTAAAAGGCTTATGATATTACTGCAATTTAGATGAACATCATATATATACTTTTGTTGCTCTCGTGAGCCGAGGTACGGCCTATTTCATATATGTTCCTATTTATTTTCGAAGTTTGTATGCACTCTTATAAACAGGGCTGTCGGTTGTTTGTTCTGTTTTGTTTTGCTTTAATCATTTAGGTTTCTTGTATGTTTATTCGTACGATTTTTAAACGTTATGAGCCTGGCTTGTGAGATGATCTTTGAGGAGTCGACAGACAGAGGGTGTAGGCACATCCTTCTCAGAGGTTATCGAAAACAAAGCACGTGTCTACCTATGCAGGGCATACATCGGCCAGTTTTCAGCAATATACGACATTTAGCTCCCAGAGTTTGACGGTTAGTGACCTGACCGACTGTGTCAAGTTAAGGGACTTGAGTGGCAGGATTATCGTGACGATGACCGCCATCTTTCTCCTGAACAGTCTCTTCACATTGACTCTGTGGGCAATAGAACAGGCGCCGTGGGGTGTCTGGACTGCGTAACAATGTCTAAACATCAGTTCGTCAATGTGCAAAATCTATCTAAATCATTTATAGTGATCCCAACACTCGTGAAGATTTTCTTGACAAAGTGTTCCTTCAGTTTTTATGTGCCACTTTCTAGTACAACAAGAGCAATATTGGTGTGTCGTTTTGTTGTACAATAAGAACCAATGTTGCTGTGTCATTTTGTTTTTCGATAACAACTAACGTTGCTGTGTCATTTTGTTGTAGAACGAAAGCCAATGTTGCCATGTCGTTTTTTTTTTTTTTTTTTTTTTTTTTTTTTTTTTTTTTTTGTACAACGAGATCCAATGTTGCTGTATTATTTTGTTCTACAATAAAAACCAATGTTGCTGTGTCAATTTCTTGTGCAATAAGAACCAATGATGATGTGTCATTTTGTTGTACAAGAAGAACTAATGTTGTTGTGTCAATTTTGTTGCACAACGAGAGTCAATGTTGCTGTGTAATTTTTTTTGTGCAATGAAAACCAACGTTTCTCTCTCGTTTTGTTGTACAATAAGAACCAATGGTCCGTGTCATTTTGCTGCACAATGAGAACCAATGTTTCTCTCTCTCGTGTTGTTGTACAATAAAACCCAATGTTGCTGTGTCATTTTGTTCTACAATAACAACCAATCTTGTTGGATCATTTTGTTCTACAATAATAACCAATGTTGATGGTTCATTTTGTTGCACAATGCAATACGAACTAATGTTGCCATATCATTTTGTTTTACAATAAGAACCAATGTAGCTGTGCCATTTTGTTGAACAGTCAGAGCCAATGTCGCTGTGTCATTTTGTTGCACAATGAGGACCAATGTTGCTGTGCCATTTTGTTGTACAGTAAGAACCATTGCATGTTCCCGTGTCATTTTCATGTAGAGTAAGAACCAGTGTAGCTATGTCATTTTGTTGTACATTAGAATCTAATGTTGCTGTCTTATTTGGTTCTACAATAAGAACTACTTTTGCTGTGTCTTTTTGTTCTACAATAAAACCAATGTTGCTGTGTCATTTTTTGTACAATGAGAACCAGTGTTGCTGTATCATTTTGTTGTACAATAAGAACTAAACGTTGCTGTGTCATTTTGTTTTACAATGAGAACCAATGTTGCTGTGTCATTTCCGTGTACAAAGAGAACTAATTTTGCTGTGTGTCATTTTGTCGAACAATGACAACTAATGTTCTGTGTCATTTTGTCGAACAATGAGAACTAATGTTGCTGTGTCATTTTGTCGAACAATGAGAACTAATGTTGCAGTGTCATTTTGTCGAACAATGAGAACTAATGTTGCTGTGTCATTTTGTCAAACAATGAGAACTAATGTTGCTGTGTCATTTTGTCGAACAATGTGAACTTATGTTGCTCTGACGTTTGGTTGTGCATTACGAACTAATGATGCTGTGTCATTCTGTTGTCCAATGAGAACTAATGTTGCTGCATCATTTTGTTGTACAATGAGAAGTTATGTTGCTGACTCATGTTGCTGTTCAATGAGAGCTAATGTTGCTGTGTCATTTTGTTGTACAATGGAAAACAATGTCGCCGTGTTATTTTGTTGTACAATAAGAAACCAATGTTGCTGTTTTTCGTTTTGTTGTACAATAACAACCAATATAGCTGTGTAGTCTTGTTGTACAATGATTATAATAATGTTGTACAATGCCGTGTCAACTTGTTGTACAATGAGAACTAATGTTGCTGTGTCATTTTGTTGTACAATAACAACCAATATAGCTGTGTAGTCTTGTTGTACAATGATTATTAATGTTGCTGTGTCAACTTGTTGTACAATGAGAACTAATGTTGCTGTGTCATTTTGTTGTACAATAACAACCAATATAGCTGTGTAGTCTTGTTGTACAATGATTATTAATGGTGCCGTGTCAACTTGTTGTACAATGAGAACTAATGTTGCTGTGTCATTTTGTTGCGTAATGAGAACTGGTGTAGCTATGTCTTTTTGTTGTACAATAAGAACCATTTTTGCCGTGCCATTTTGTTGTACAACCAGAAGTAAATGTTGCTGTGTCATGTTGTACAATGAAAACTAATGTTGCCGTGTCATTTTGTTGTACAATGAGAAGTAACGTTGCCGAGTGATTTTGTTGTACAATGTGCACATCAATGTTGCTATACCACTTTCTTGTTTTATATATATATATATATATATATATATATATATATATATATAGAGAGAGAGAGAGAGAGAGAGAGAGATGAGAGAGAGAGAGAGAGAGAGAGAGAGAGAGAGAGAGAGAGCCGGAATAGCTCAGTTGGTAGAGCGCCTGAGTCGTAATCTTGGTAATCCTGGGTTGCGGGTTCGAAACCTCCGCCGGGGCGTTTCGGTACAGGGGGATTTTTCCCTCGGAGTTAACATTGGTTCTGACTCCATTTCCCATACAGTCCTTAGAATGAGACTATAAAACCGAGGTTCCGTGTGTAAACGCACGCATAACATCTTTTACACACGTAAAATCCCATCACCAACATGCAGAAGTTTGGCCGTTGGTAAGGATGACACGTTACACATAGCATGCACCCTGAGTGAGAAAACGGAAAGAATGAAAGGAAGTAAGGAAAATGAGCGAGCAATATTGAACGATACTGACTGGATGACACGGAAACGCCTGAATGAAGCACCAGCTGGCAGCTCTTCAGTCGACACTACCCAGGTAGGCAGCCCGTTGTGTAAACGAGTGTGGATTGTAAAGCGCCCATAGCTTGGTCTCTAGTCGAGAGTAGGCGCTATATAAGTATTCATTATTATTATTGTTATTATTATTATATTATATACCATCAATGTTTCTGTGTCACTACTTTTTATGGTATGTACCACCAATTAAGGCACGTTACGTTGTCGCGCCAAATGCACCATCAATTTCGCGTGTATCACTATGTTGTGTTTTTATGTGCAATCAACGTTCTTGTGTCACTCTCAATTGTATAATATGTATCATGAATGTTGCTGTCACTATGTTGTACCATATTTACTATCAATATGGCCGAGTCACCATATTGTATTCTACAATCGATGTTGCCGTGTCTTTATATTTTGCCATGCATATCAATAATATTGCCGTGTCACAATGTTGTGTTAAGTGTACTATCAACGTGGATGTGTCACAATGGGTATTACAAGTATCATAGTTGTGCTACTATCTGTACCCATCGTCAACACATTGCAGGCCTGCAAGGGTGGTACAGGACTGCTCTAATGGCAGGCGAAGACCGTGCTTCTCTGAATCCTCCCCAGCACCTTCGGGTGTTTCTTTTTCTTCATCATAGTTGTGCTACTATACCGTACCATACATACCATCCATGTTGCTGCGTCACTATGTTGTATTGTATGTAGAATCAGTGTTGTTGTTGCTGTGTCATTATGTCATATCTACCATCAGTGTTGCCAATGGCACTCTGTTGTACCGTATGTGCCATCACAGTTTTGTATCATAGTGATACGCCACTCTGTTTTACAATGTGTAAAATTTAATCCTGTCATGGCACTATGTCGCACAGTATGCACCACAAATGGTATTGTGTCACCACATTGTATCTCTGTGTACCATCAATGTTGCTGTTGTGTCACTATGTTATTTGATACGTACCATCGATGTTGCTGTGTGCTATATTGCACAATGCCCTACCATCAATGTTTGCCATATTAGTATGATGTGTATTTCTATCATCGGTATTGTGATTCAAAGCACTATGTTGTTCAGCTTGTCCATCGAGTCAAACAAGGAGAAGAGCAAAGATCTAAACCAAAGTGGGAAGAAACTGGATCCAAAGAGACGACAGAGGACTCGCCGAACATTCTTTGTCCTCAGAGTGACAACAGAAAACCACTTGAAACAACCACGTGACCAGCAGAGTGAAGAAATGAAACAGGAGAGTGAAGAAATAAAATCCAAGAGTGAAGTGATAAAATAGCAGAGGAAGAACTGAGCATTGCCAAGGACATCCACGCTGGTGGTTCGGATGAGGGAATTTGCGCAGGCCCTCGATGCCAGGCGCCTGAAAAACTCAACCTGCCACGAGCACACGAGACTAAAGATTGGAAGAAACTGGATGCAAAAAATCGTCCAAAGACTCGATGCACTGATAGGGAAAAAGCAACCCTGGAACACAAAATAGCCACATATGGGGACATTGTGTATGCCACATGTAGAAGAGACGCCTATGGAGCAAAAACTCACCTAAAGAGAAAAAACCTCCAAAGAAATTCAGATGACAAGGAGAGATGGACAGGATCAGGGTCCAAAAGAAGAAGAACCTCAAGAAGCAAAATGAAAGCCACACTGCCAGCCTGAAAAAACAAGGCTTGGAAAAACTCTGGGAAGACCTGAAAGCAAAACACAGCGCCCTCAGCAAAAGGCGGAATCTGCGAGGAAGAGGAAAAGCAAAAAAGAAGAAGAAGACACAAGAGCGCTTCTTCAGAGATCCCTTCCAGTTTGCCAGAACTCTGTTTGAACAGCCAAAATCTGGGGACCTTAAGTGTGGACAAAGGAAGTTCTTGAGCAGCAATCTGAGGAAAAACATACTCTGACTTACAGAGCAAGCACCACTCGACATTCAAGGTGTGGTGTGGCCAACCATTCCTGAGGAACAGTTCAATGACAAGCCTCCAACGTTGGCGGAAAATCAAGAAGGTGGTCGACAAAGCCAGAGCCAAATCATCACCAGGGCCAAACGGAATACCTTACCAGCTGTGCAAGAGAATGTCCCAATGTGCTGGAGTGGCTCCACAGGCTGCTGCGATCAGCTTGGAGAAACCAGAAAGATCAGTGGCCAGTGGATGACGGCAGATGGTGTTTACATCCCCGAAGAGCAAAACCTCAAGTGACATCAGCCAGTTCAGGCCAATATCACTACCCGAACGTTGAAGGGAAAATCTTATTATTCTCTGTCATGGCAGCATGGCGACCAAGTACCTCATGGAAAAACAAGTACTTGGATGTGTCAGTCCAGAAAGGTGGCATCCCAGGCGTGGTTGGCTGGGTGTGTAGAACACGCCACAATGATCTGGGACGCAATCCAAAGAGCAAAAACAAGAAAAGAGAGACCTGGAACGTAGTGTGGCTTGATCTGGCAAAACGCATATGGATCTGTACCCCATGAGATGATACAGCTGGCTCTTGAGATTGTACCATGTGCCAAAGAACATCCACGACATGCTCAAGAAGTATTCAATGGCTTCTCAATGCGCTTTTTACTACAAGGAGTACACAACAGATTGGATCAACTTGGAAGTAGGCATTGCAATGGGCTGTGCAATTTCCCCAATACTGTTCGTGTTGCAATGGAAGTCATCTTGAAAGCAGCAACAAGCAACGCAAGACAAAACAGACCTTGGCGATGGATACAAGATGCCCCCCTCTCAAGGCCTTCATGGGATGACACTACAGTGATTTCATCCAGAGAAGACGAGACACGTCATGTGCTGGAGAGGCTGGATGACATAGTTGCCTCATCCAGAATCAAGTTCAAGCCAAAGAAATCACGCAGTCTCTCACTGAGGAAAGGAAAAAGTGGCCGAAATCTGTGGTCTTCGGTGTTGCCAACCAGGCCATTCCAACAGTTGCAGAAGAGCCAGTCAAGAGCTTTGGAAGATGGTATGATGATACACTGAAAGACACACAATAAGCAAAAGAAACCAAACAGATGTTGGAAGAAGACTTGGAGACCATTGACCAGTGTGGGGCTCCTGGCAAATACAAGGTCTGGTGTCTGCAGTTCATGCTGATACCAAAGCTCCTATGGCCTGATGTGATATATACGACATCTGCACCCAGCATAGTGGAGGCAATGGAATCCAAAATCAACAAGTTCACAAGGAAATGGCTTGGTTTCCCACCCTGTCTGACTGACATAGCGCTGTACAGTCGCCAAGCAAAGCTGAAACTACCACTGAAATCCATCCTGGAGGAATACAAAGCAGGAAGATCAGACTTTAAAGCATGCTGGAGGACTCAGAAGACAAGGTGGTAGAAGCAATCAAGCCCCAGCTGAAGACAGGC
>JADBJO010036104.1:0-7500 GCA_016801955.1 Conus betulinus | reverse complement strand
GAGGTTTTAAGGCTTTAGTAGGCTTTAAGTATGGGGGCTGGAAGACACAGGAACAGGAGGAAGGAGGATAAAGAGGAAGGAGGATCAGGGAAGATGTTGAAGACACAGGAATAGGAGGGAAGGAGGATCAGGGAAGATGTTGAAGACACAGGAACAGGAGGAAGGAGGATCAGGGAAGATGTTGAAGACACAGGAACAGGAGGAAGGAGGATCAGGGAAGATGTTGAAGACACAGGAACAGGAGGAAGGAGGATCAGGGAAGATGTTGAAGACACAGGAATAGGAGGAAGGAGGATCAGGGAAGATGTTGAAGACACAGGAACAGGAGGAAGGAGGATCAGGGAAGATGTTGAAGACACAGGAACAGGAGAAGGAGGCGATCAGGGAAGATGTTGAAGACACAGGAACAGGAGGAAGGAGGATCAGGGAAGATGTTGAAGACACAGGAGCAGGAGAAGAAGACGGATAGGGGAGATGTTGAAGGAAGAGGAACAGGAAGAAGGAGGAAGGGGGAAGAGTTTGAAGATACAGGAACAGGAGGAAGGGAGGCTAGGGGAAGAGGATTGAAGGACACAGGAATAGGAGGGAGGAGGATGTTTGAAGGAAGAGGAATACATGAGGAAAGGGGATCAAATTGAAGAGATGGAATCCCTCAGAGGATAAAGGGGAAACAGAAGGGAAGATAGAAGAGAAACAGAGAGGAGGAAGGGGAAGACGTTTTGAAGACACAGGAAACGGAGGACCACGAGTTTTGAGGTGTGTGTGCGTGTGTGTGTGTGTGTGTGTGTGGGTGGGGGGGGGTGGTCTCTGGGGCAAAACTCGAGGAAGATGAGGAAGGAAGACTGATTGGAGAAGGCCGATAAGTGAAGGCTTTGAAGAAAGAGGGAAGCTGGTTTGTGCCTGGACTGACTTTTTGGGGGGGGGGGGTTGGGTGGGGGGGGGGGGGGGAGGGGGGAGTTTTGGGGTGTGTGAGTTGTGGGGGGGGGGGGGGGGGGGGGGGGGGGGGGGGGGTCTGGGGGCAGGGAGGAGGGGACTGCCCAAGAGTCAGGAAGGAGAGAATCAAGTCAAAATCTCAAAATCAATAGAGTCCAGGTGCAAGAAAAAAAAGAAAATTAGACCAGGTGCAAAAGTCAAAATACTCGCAACAAGGGGCAGTACATGAAGTAATCAACAAACAATTCTCTAAAAAAAAAAACAACACAAAACAAAAAAAAAAAAAAAAAAACATGACCTTGCACTTCACCCACATCAATCAACCTGCATGCCTATGTCCCACGAACTGTCACAAACATTACGACGTTAGCATTGCATGTTTAAAGGAATACCAAACATTTAAGATTAATCAATACAACAAACAGAGTTACAATAACCTGAAGAATAACAGGTTGAAGAAAATGAAGGAGATGAACGGATGTTTGGAGGAGGAATGGATAGGGGAAGAGTTTTAAAGAAAGTGGAAGAGGATAGATGATGGGGGTGTGGACCAAAGGAAAGAAGAAGACTCTGAGGAAAGTGGAACAGGCCGATGGACATTTGGGGGGAAAGGAAGAGGAAGATGGACATATAAAGATATGAAGGAAGTATAAGGGAAGAGTTGATTCAAGGAAAAGACAAATGCACATTTGAAGGAATGGATAGGGTAGGAGTTTGAAGAAAGTGAAAGCATGGTGGGAGGGAGGGGGGGGGGGGGGCCGTAAGGGAAGGGGAAATGAAGAAAGAGGGAAAGGAGGAGGAAGGAGTTTTGTAGACAGGCTTAAGCCACCGGTTTTTGAAAGAAAGAAGAATTGTTTTTTTTTTTAGTCCAATCAACCTCAAGGCCACCCCCACAGATACCAAACACTACAGACACTTTCTTTGTGATATTTAAACAACTCCACACCGGTTGAAAGACGAACATCTATTGAAAATCACATAAAATGAGAACAACAAATAGGACAAATATGCACAGAAAGTTGTTCTGATATAAGTAAGGTATACGACCAAAGGTTGATAAAGCTTATTTCAGATGTGAGTCCAAAATAACTGTCGTCTGCTAAACAACGATTCACAAATCAATGACCGGTATAAAACCGACTATTTCATAATATCGTTTTAAAGTTGTATAAGGAACAAGACTGACACTTGATGAAGACCATTTAAGACCTCAGTGAGAAATAAGACGAATAATTATCGAATGAAAGCCATTATAGACTCAAGAAAAGACGGGGATGAAGAATAAATCGATATCCGATTTCTAAACTGAAAATAAAGAGAATAAGCCCAATATCTGATGATTACCCTGTTAGACGGGCATTGAAGAATAAAGCCAATCACTGATGAGTGTTATGCGAGATGCAAAATAAAGTCTGATGTAAGTACACTGCACAGAGCGGGTTAGTTGTAAATGAGGAGTAATATCGATTAGAAATGAATATTATTCTAAATACAAACTATGGATAAGAAACTATATGATATGAATATTATTTTAGAAATCACGTCAGTATCTGATGAAAATCATTGTGAACATGGAAATTTTTTTTTTTCAAAATCTGTACATTCTTCATGAACTCAGATTAACTTGCAAAGGATGGAAATGAAACAAACACTACTGTTCCTTTTTGTCCCCCCCCCCCTCCTTCCCTCCCCCCCTCCTTCTCCTCTCTCCCCTCTCTACTCCCTCTCTCTCCTCTCTCTCTCTCTCCGCCTCTCTCTCTCTCTCTCTCCCTCTCTCTCCTCTCTCTCCCTCTCTTTCTCTCTCTCCCTCTCTCCTCTCTCTCTCTCCCTCTCCCTTTCCCTCTCTCTCTCCCTCCCCCTCTCTCTCTCTCTATCTGCCTGCTTGTCTGTCTGTCTGTCTGTCTGTCTGTCTGTCTGTCCTGTCGTCTCTCTCTCTTCCCCTCTCTCTCTCTCCTCTCTCTCTCTCTCTCCTCTCTCTCGTCCTCTCTCTCTCTCTCGTCTCAAGTAAACACATACACGCACTGACGAAATCCACAGCAAAATCCGATCCAATGAGCACAACAGCAGATTCAATTTTTACGTTAAATAAATCGGCATGCATTTCACATTAAGCATCATACATCTCTCTCTCTCTCTCCTCTCTCCTCTCTCTCTCTCCTCTCTCTCCTCTCTCTCTCCTCGGTCTCTCTCTCTCTCTCAACACACACACACACAACACACACACGCACGCACGCACGCACGCACGCACGCACGCACGCACGCACGCACGCACGCACGCACACACCACACACACACACACACACACACACACACAACACACGCCACACACTTTATTCCGTATTCCGCATTCTCTCACACAACACTGCCCCCTCCGAGATCTAGCTCCCCCTCCCTCCCTCCCTCTCTCTCTCTCTCTCTCTCTCCTCTCTCTCTCTCTCTCTCTCTCTCAAAATTCTCTCTCGTTCCCTCTGTTCCCGCTCTCATTTTCTTTAATCTTCAATTGTTTTTGTCCAGCCCCCTGTTCTGTTTGCTAGTTTTATCACGTCCTTTCGTCTGGTCCTGGGCATCCAACCACTTCTTATTCTTGCTCTCCCCCCCCCCCTTCCTCCCCCCTGCGCCCACCTCCATCCTTCCATTCTTTCCCAACCTATCTCCGAAAAAAAAGAGATCGTAAAGAAAGCATGCTCTAGAAATCTGTGTCTTACACGTTTTGTTTTGTTTTGTTTTGTGTTTTATCTAAATTCAAATCAGGTCTTAGACACTCAGACAGGAAAGCCCCCCGCAAGCATTTTCTTTCATGTATCAACGACTTTGTACGCAGATAGAAAAATGAATTCCAGTTTCTCAGGTCCAGGAAATACATTGTCAGCGTGAATTGATGTTTTGTGTGGCCATCTTATGCCCCCCCCCCCCCCCCCCCCCCCCCCCCCACTTCTACACCACACTCTCCTTTTGCTCGTTTTTCCGTCGCACCACAAAGTTCCTCTCTCCCTCTCTCTACCACCCCCCTCTCCCTCTCTCTTCTCAGGTCTCTTCTCATCCCCCTCTCTCCTCTCTCTCTCTCTCTCTCGAGAGAGAGCTGACCTCCTCTCTCTCTCTCTCCCTCTCTTCATCATGCACATTATTTCTGTTCATTTATTTCGTTGTCTCTCACCATCTCACTTTGTCTCCCCCCCCCCCCCCCCCCCCTCCCCCCACCCATCATTTTTCTACTGTGGTCATGTCTCATAAATGCATCGTACAAAGAATGGATTTCTCACTTTAGCTTATGCTTCTTTCTGCCTCTCATTGCTTTTATAAATAAAGAGTATAATTATGTTCGTGGTCTCATCTTCCTCTGTCTGTATCTGCTTTATTTCCTGCCTCTCACTGCTTTTATTTACCCGTATAATTATGGTGTGTTGCGGTCTCTCTTCCTCTCATTTTCTTTAATCTTCAAATTTTTTGTCCAGCCCCTTGTTTGCTAGTTATCCCTTCCCCCCTTAGAAGAAGAAGACGACGAAGAACAGAACACGAAAGATACGAACAAGATAACAAGAACAAGAACAGAACAAGAACAAGAACAACAAAGAACCATAAGAGGTAGAAAAGAGGAGGAAGAGTAGTATTAGGAGTATAGTAAGTAGTAGTAGTAGTATAGTAGTATAGTAGTAAAGAAGAAGACGAAAAGAAGAAGAAGAAGAAGAAGAAAGAAGATTTTTTTAACGCAAAATAAAATTGAAGAACTAAAGAAACAAAAATACAAATAAGACACGGAAAATAACATAATGAGAACGCGACGACGAAAAGTTGTAACGATAAAGATGATCATAATGCGAAGGCGGCGGAGGGAGGAGTACGAGAAGAAGAGGGAGGTAGGATGATTATGAAAAAAGGAATGAGGAGAATGCCGACGACGAGACGAGCGGACGCAATGACTATAGGCTGATGATATGACAACACGAGAGGACTGAAGACCTACAAAGACGGACGACTCCGACGACGAGCCGCGACGGAACATGATGATGCATGACATGATTCATTTGAATGATTTTATTATGATGAGTGATATGATGATGATATGATTACGACCGACGACGAGATGATCCGTATGGTATCATCCTATGGCGAAATAGTCTTTTCCATCCTTATTGACTACTCCAAAAAAACACAACAGACCGTCACCGGTAGATAAGTTATTTCGAATATGAACCAATTTTTAAAAACCAGACAAAGCAAATGCTCTGGCTCCTTGCGCTGGCATTGTATCATCATAGTGAAATTGTATTGTTGTCCTCTCTGTCTGTCTGTTTTTGTCACTGTCTTTTCTGTCTGTCTTTCTGATGTCTGTGTCTCTCCTCTCTCTCTCGCTCTCTCTCTCTCTCCCTCTCTCTTTTTTCTCCCAAAAAGGACAACATCATGTTGTAAATAGGTACAGAAAGAAAGATTCGCAATGGGAATTGTTATCTATGTTTTGCCAACACTCTTGTTCCTTTAGTTTCTTCCGCTCTAATCCACAAAGTCGGACAGAAGCTGCAAATCCTTTGACATATCAACCACTTGCCGCTTCCTCTTCTGAGGGTCTTGCGATGGTGACCTCATCATTGTGCATGTTATGTCTATTCGTTAAGTTGGACTTCGCCTCTCTTCTTTCTCCAATTCCGTTCCTTCTCTCATCCCCTCTCTCTCTCCGTCTCTCTCTCTCTCCCCTCTCTCTCTCTCCGTCCCTCCTCTCTCTCCGTCTCTCCGTCCCAGCCCTCTCCCTCTTCTCCAATCTCTCTCTCTCCTAGCTCTCTCCTCCTCTCTCGCTCTCCTCCCTCCTCTCTCCCTCCTCATCTCCTCTCTTTCTTTTTTCCTTTTTTCCTTCCTTTTCTCCCTTCTCTCTCTCTCTTTTTCCGCTCTCTTTTCTTCCCTTTGTCTTTTTCTCCCCCCCGCCCCCGCCCTTCTCGCTCTTCTCTCTTCTTCCCCCCCCCCCCCCCCTCACTCACAACACAAACAAGCGCGGCATGGTCTCCCCTTCTCCCCCCTCCCTCTCTCTCACCTCTTTCGTTCTTCTTCTTCTTCTTTCTTTTTTTTTTTTCTTCTCTTCTTTCTCTCATATCCTCCTCCTCCGCCTCGCTCCTCCTCCCTCAACAACGCTTATACTCACATACCTACACAAACCACAAGCCGCGCGCGCACTGTACAACACACACACACACACACACACCACACACACAACACTACACACACACACACCCACACCAATAGAGCACACGCACACACACACACACACACACACACGAGACACACACACACCACACACACACACCACGAGCTCGCACGTGCTCTCTCTCTCCTCCCACCTCTCCTCTCTCTCTCCCACCGCACTCGCCTCTTCTCTCCTCTCATCTCTCTCTCTCTCACCTTTCCCTATCTCCGCTCTCTCCTCTCTCTCCTCTCTAAACTCTCCCCACGTCCCATCTCTCGTCTCGTCCCGTCTCCCCGCTCTCTCTCGCTCCATCTCTCTTTTCTGATCTCTCTTTCTACCATACATACACACAGACGCGCGCGCGCCCGCGCTCACATACATACAACAAACCCGCATTGACGGATTACGTCCCCACACATGTACAATATAATATCATATTCGCTTTCCTTCCTTTCTGTCGCTGTACAATGTACTTTGCCTTTCTTGTTTCTTTTCCACCTCCTAGCGCACATCTCTCCTCTGCGTCCTCTCGCATCTCTCTCTCTCTCTCTCCTCCTCTGTCTCTCTCAGCTCCTCTGTCCCCTCCTCTCTCTCTCTGCCTTCTCGCTCCTTTCTCTTCTATCTCTGTCTCTCTCTCTCTCTCTCTTCCGCTCTCTCCCACTCTTCTCTCTCTCTCTCTCCTCCCCTCTCCCCCCTTCTGTCTTTCCGTAACGTCTGCTTCTTGTCTGCCTCCTAGAGCTCTCTCTCTCCTCCCTCTCTCCTCCTCTCTCTCCTCTCCCTCCCTCGATTCCTCCGCCCCACCGCCCCCCCCCCGCCCCCACCACCCCCCCCCCCCCCCCCCCCCTCGTCCCGTCTCTGTCGGCTCCTCAATCATCCCTATCCCTCCCCTTCTCCTCCCCTCTCTCTCTCAGCTCCCTTCATCCTCCTCCCCTCTCTCTCCTCTCTCCCCTCTCCACTCTCCTCTCTCCCTCTCTGGTCTGTGTCTCCCCTACCCTCCCTCCCTCTCTCTCTCTGTCTTCTCTGTCTCCCTCTGTCTGGATCCCTCTCTCTCTTTTTTCCCTCCTGTTGTCTTGTCCCGTTCTCGGTCTGTCCGTCTGTCCTCCTCCGCCTTCTCCCCTCCTCCCCTGCCCTCCCGTACCCTCTCTCTCTCTCTCTCATCTGTCTCCCTCTGTCCTCCCCCTTGTCTACACCCCTCTCTCGCGCTGTCTCCCCGTGCTCCTCGCCCGCTCTTCCCCCTCTCTTCGCTCTCTTTGTCTGTCGGTCTGCCGTCCTGTCTGTCTCCCTCTCTGTCTGTCTGGTCTCCCTTCCCCCCCCCCCCCTCTCTCCCCCCCCCCCCCCCCCCTCTCTCTCTTGCTGGCCTGAAGTAAGAGCAACCGTAGAAAAGACAAGCAGTGGGT
>JADBJO010036102.1:0-11447 GCA_016801955.1 Conus betulinus | reverse complement strand
AAGTGTACGGGTGGGGGGGGGGGGGGAAGGTGCGACATGAAAATGGCAGGTGAAGAGACGGGGGTAATAGAGGGATGGGGGAAGACAGTGGATGGTGTAGGTAAGTGGGGAGAGGGAAGCAACATTGAAATGAAAAGAGGGAAACCGGAGGTTGTAAAGGGGTGATAGTGGAGAGAAAGGGAGGGCAATGTCAGTTGTGTGATAAATCCAGTAGGTGAGATGTCTATGATACGTGAAAATGCTTTAATGGAGCCCAACCACAACAAAATTCACGACAGGTTAAACGGAAGATTTGCGCATGATGTAAACAATGAGGCATGTTTTGGGGCAGGGTCTGTTGACTCTTGACAGTGGTCGTAGTTTGTCTTCTTCTTTTGTAAAATAATAGTCGTTTTTCATTCTCGTTTTTACACTGGAATATTAACGGTCTTTTTTTTTTCTTTTTTTTTTCCAAACTGAATGATCGCGATTTTGTTTCATTTGTTGTCTTCATATGGATTTGTTGTGTTCTTGTTCAAACATGTGTTAGCATTTTGTTCTGCTGAGAAGTTTTTCCTGGTTATAGATCGTTCTTTAAACTTTCAGTAAAATTGTCTGATGCGGGCCGCCCTTCAGGTGGTGTGGTGTGCCTGATTAAAAACGACTTTGTACCGTATGTGAGAGAGATTAAAGTCAATAATGGATTCTTTGTGTTGTTTGTCATTGATATACGCTTATTTGGTTTAGATAAGATGTTTCGTACGTTTGTGCTTATACACACCATGGGGGCTCCAGAGATTATTCTCTTTTTCATGATGAGGTTGATGGTGTTTCAATGCTAGAACATTGTTTGGTTGATAATCCTTTGTTGGATAATGCTTATTTTACTCTTGTTTTCTGGAGACACATGTGCCCACACTTTGAATATTTCACAAAATGCTGATGCATCAATAAATGATTTCTTTGACTCTATACATGAAAGCGAAAGTAACACTGACAGAAAATCACAAGACACGGTTATCAATACTTTCGCTCAATCCCCTGTTAAACAGATGCACTACGTTAATTTGCTTATTCTGAATGGTATGTGTTGTGTGTGACTTAAAGGTCGCTACATGTACGTACGTGATTTTGCTTGTAATCTGATTGACTGTTTTCTGATGTCTAGTGATTTGTTTGCTATCGTTAGTGGTAACTGCTGTATGTCTGTTTGTGATCGTACTGAAAGTTACCACATGCCTGTTATTTCTCTGTTAGTTTTCCTGATGTTTCTGTAGTAATGATAACAATGAAAAATGTACATTGATAAGTGACTTGGATTTCTGAACACGCATAGTTGTTTTGACACTGCATTGAACTCTGATTCAGTTAAAAAGGAAGTTAGAAGCTGCAATTCAAATGATTGGTATAGAGATAAAAATGAATCCATTCATATGTTTATGAAGCTTTGAAAGAAGCTGCAGACTGCATGAAGAATCGAATATGAACGGGAGCAGCCAGAAAGCAACAAGACTAGTTTGATTGGAGTGTGTAGGAATGGAAGGAAGCGTGTGCGCAAGCTTTTAAAGAAATTTCATGACTTTAGATGAACAAGATAGGTTTAACTTTTGTCAAGCAAGAAGAAAGTAGTAAAGAATCTCATTAAATTTAGAAAAGAAAGTGTACTACGATACGATGATGAAAAGTTTGATGGGATCTGTGAATAAACATAAAAGATTTTGGGGAAACAGTCCATAAAATAATACCAAAGAGAAGAAACATATATAAAAAAAAAAATCAGATATCTGTGGAACAATGGTTTGAACATTTTCAGATGCTTTTGGAAACTGACACAAATGATGATTTATTTGTTGACAGCGATGTTGATAATGATGATCGATTCTTTAATCTTTAATCGTCCTATTTCTGAAGAGGAAGTAGCGCTGTATATTAGCGCTGCGTAAGCTAGTTCCAAAACACAAAAAATGCTAGTAGATTTATCTTTCCTTTTTCTTATTAAGTTTCTAAATGTACTTTTTGATAAAGGTGGTTATCCAGACAGCTGGGACGGAATCTATTATTCTACCGTTACAAGAAAGGTGATGTCAACAATCAGAGAAAACTATAGAGGTATTAGTCTTTTTGATGTGTGTAGTAAAGTGTATGGCTCTATCATATATCAACGGTTGCAGTTGTGGGGTGACAAAAATAACTTGACAGGTGAGTGCCAGACAGCATTTAAGAAGGTTATTCCACGGTTGATCACTTGTTCACTTTACTAGCATGTGTTCAGAAGCAATTTAATAAAACCCGAAACTGTAAGCCTTATGTTGCTTTCATTGATTTTCAGAAATGTTTCGATACTATCAACAGAAATCTGCTTTGGCCTATTTTAGTGGAGAACGGTATTAAGGGTAAGCTATTATGTTGTGTACGCAGCAGGTGTTTAAGTGTAAAAGCACATGTTAGATGTGGGGCTAAAACTACCCAGTCTATTATTGTTTCTTCGGGGGTTAAGCAGGGGGATATATGCAGCCCAGTTCTATTTTTCTTTATTAAACGAATTAGCGCTAGATTGCAGTTAGAACTGGTAGACTATGGGTAACATTTTCGCTCGACGCTTTTTGAGTTATTTATATTATTATTACCCGATGATGTTATATTGCTTTCAGAATTCGTAGTAGGGGCAAAATCAGTTAAACAGGTTACACAGATCAGCTGCAGCGTTAGATTTGATAGTTAATTTGGGTAAAAGTAATTTTGTTGTTTTTCGAAAAGGGGGTTATTTAGGGGCGAGAGAAAGGTGGTCTTTCGATGGACAAGTTATGCCTGTTGTTAATGCCTACAAGTATTTAGGTATTTATTTCACGACAAAACTGAGTTTCAACACTGCCTGTCGTAATTTAGATAGCAAAGCTTAGAAAGTTATTTTGTATATTTTGCTACGTCTACGTTTATTCAATAGTGATTCTTTACATGTGCTATTAACTCTGTTTGACCATCAAGTGCTTGCTATTATGCAGAATGGATGTGAGATATGGGCTTTTGATAAAGGAGCTCAGTATTGTGAAAAAGTGCATTTATATGCCCTGAAGAGGCATTTAACTGTTAGTCTTAGTACTCCAAACGATTAGTTTATAATGAGTTGAACAGATATCCGGTCACTATTAATTTTGTTGTACAATGTATCCGTTATTGGTTTAAGATACTACATAATTATGTCAAATAAAGGATTGACTGACTGAAACCATTTACTGTCAGATTAACATAGTGTTGTACTGACATTTTAAAAGGAAAATAATACAAATAAAATCTGAAAGACATAAAAAAAACATAAAGGAAAAATTAACAGGGAAAACATTTACACATTTGTAAGTAGAATAATAAAATCAGAAATTGTAACAATAAACCAAATTACATCTTAACTGTACTGAGAATCAAAATCTCTCTCTCTCTCTCTCTCTCTCTCTCTCTCTCTCTCTCTCTCTCTCTCTCTCTCTCTCTCTCTCTCTCTCTCTCTCCCTCACCCATAAAAAAAAGAAACCCCGCCCCTAAACACCACACCCACACACACACACACACACACACACACACACACACACACACACACACACACACACACACACACACACACACACACACACACACACACCACACGCTTCCCATTCTCCCTACTCACGTGTATGCGAGCACGCACATATATCACACTCACTGACAAACTCTCTCTCTCTCTCTCTCTCTCTCTCTCTCTCTCTCTCACACACACACACACACACACACACACACACACACACACACACACACACACACACACACACAAACCGCCCCCCTCCCCTGCACACACTCAAAAACTTATCCACACAAAAAATGTATAGACGTACGCAGAACATGCACTCACCTATAAACAAACCAAACTCTCTCTCTCTCTCTCTCTCTCTCTCTCTCTCTCTCTCTCTCTCTCTCTCTCTCTCTCTCTCTCTCTCTCTCGCGCGCACACAACCTATGCAAAAGTTTCGTAAATGGAATAATGCGACCTAGTACACGTGAGAGTCGGACAGCTATGTCATGTAACAAATTCTTTGCTCTACGTGTACATCAGACCACTAAACCAAAAAAAAAAAAAAACAAAAAAAAGAAATCCGTTAGAAATATCTGCCAAGTGGATGAGACTTGATCAGATTTACAGCCAAATTGGCTAGACTCCACCCATTTTCTGGGTTGGGACAAAAACACTATGCAATGTTAAAGGTAGATTTTTAGACAAAATTTTATCATGAAGACATTGAAAATACGCTTTTGTTATGGAACATTCAAGTAAAAAAAATGAGATACATTAAGGTTTTGACCACAGACACACAAAGGAGATGGTTTTAAAAACCTGCCTAACCAACATCCACCCGTATTCTGTGCAATAAATTTCGATTCGGAATAGAACCTGGCGGACTTATACAATGACTGCTGGGGGCAGCAAGATCCCATCTGTTCTTCTGAATGGCAGCTTCAAGGTACTGTGTTCTTCTCTCTGGTCCAGAGTGCTTTTGTCAACATATTGTTTATTTCAAGAAGCGAATAAGGAATATCACATAAAAAACTGTATTCGATTTGCACATTGAAGCCTCTTTTGCACAGGTATCAGCCAGTTCATTCCCTCGAAGATTGCAGTGACCGGGTACCCATAAATAATGTTATTTTAGAACCTCGCATCATTAACTGGTGAATTGAAAATAAAATTTCACTGATGAGATCAGGACGACTCGATGTATTTTGACGGTGTAAAGCCGTTAAAGCGACTTGGAATCTGACAAAAACAGTATTCTTTCTGGTAAGACTTGCATATCAAGAATGAAATCAATAGCTTTCATAAGAGCAAATAACGGCAGTGAAAATAGAACAACCTTTGGTAATATGAAATCTTTTTTCAATGTTAAGGGAAGGTATCACGAAAGCAGCACCAACCTCAGAAGTACACGAAACTGAACCATCAGTGAAAATATGCAGATAAGATTCATATTCAGTGTAAATCAATTCTTTAACAAGAGAAGCAAGCAAAAGTGGATTCTCATTTTTAGTAATATTACCATAGGAATAGAAAATATCTGCTTGTTTCATCAACCAAAGGGGGGAAAGGGTATTTGGTTATTTTAACAATGTTGTCAAACGAAAAGTCGCATGCATGTAAAAGAGGAGACACATAATCAAACAATGAAGTATATGCCCTTTTATTCCGTATCTCTCTAGAAACGTAGGTGCTTTCATCAAGTTCAGAGGTAACTGAGTTAGGGACTGTTCTTGCTCGTGCTGAGTAGCTACAAGCACAGAGCATCCTATGTTCATTTAAAGGCAAAAACTCCTGCCTCTCTGTACGTCATATCAATTGATGCCCATCTTGGAAGCCCCAGAGCAATTTTAAATGCTAAGGAATCAATACTAGTTAACTTATGTAACTCTGTCTTTGGTGCAGTAAAAAATACTTCTTGACCATAACTTACAATCGAACGAACTGTCCCTAAGGCGACATGGATAAGATTGGATCCATAATTTATTAGAGGGATTCCAGTTAGGACTCGCAGTAACGCAATTTTCTTTCTTGCCTTTTCCACGAGATGATTTATATGTTTACACCAGAATAGTTTATAGTGAAAAAAAACGCCTAGAAATTTACTTGCTTACTTGGGAAAATGAAAGAATCACCTATTTTTACTTTTTACAGCATCCCTACCTTCAAAATCGATATTTTTGAATTCAAATAATTAACAAGTTTACTGACCGCAAACTGAAACTGTTCACAATTTTATTACGCTTGATTTTGTTTTTTTTTGTAAAATTACAATCTACATTTTTCCACATTGCAATATCATCTGCATAAGCAGCTTAAAGTTGCCCCTTTTGTGTCAATCTGGTTAAGATCATAAAGCATCAATGAGAAGAGGATTGGAGAAATGGACATGTGGGCAACAACAACCACGAAGACGATGACGAAGAAGAAGAAGAAAAAAGAAGAAGAAGAAGAAGAAGAAGAAGAAGAAGAAGAAAAGAAGAAGAAGAAAGAAGAAAGGAAGAAGAGGAAGGAAGGAAGAGAGAGAGAGAGAGAGAGAGAGAGAGAGAGAGAGAGGAGGAGAGAGAAGAGAGAAGGAGAAGAAGAGAAGAGAGAGGACAAGAGAGAAGAGAAAGAAGAATAAGAAGCAAGAAGAAGAGAAAAAGAGAAGAACAGAGGAAGAAGAAGAATGAAGAGCAAGGAAGAAGAAGCAGAACAGCAGGAGGAGGAGGAGGAGAAGAAGAAGAAAGAAGAAGAAGAAGAAGAAGAGAAGAAGAATAACACCAGCAACAACAAATAGGAAAAAAAAAAACAATAACAGCAAGAACAGCATCATAAATGAAACTATGAAAAATAAGAACAACAAAAAAAAGAAGTAGTGGAAAGGAGGAGGGGGGGGGGGGGGGATAGGAGGGGGAGGAGGAAGTGGAGGAGGTGGAGGAGGAGGAGGAGTAGGGGGAGTAGAATTAGACCGATAAAAGAAAAAAAGAAAGAAAGAAAGAAACAGAAAGAAAAAAAGACAGAAGGAAAAAAAAAAGGAAAGAAACAAAAAAGAAAGAAAAGAAACAAAGAAAACAAAAAAGAAAAAAGAAAAGGACAGACAAAAAGAAGGAAAGTAGAAGGTGAAGAAACAGAAAAAACACATAACAAGAGCAGCAACACCAGCAATAACAACAGCAACCAATATCAATGGAAAAAATAACAAGGACAAAAAAAAAAGAAAAAAAAAAGAAACAGAAGAGGATAAACATGCTCAGAACTCGGGAGTAAGAGAGACAAACTGGGGGTAGGAGGGACCTAAAATCATATCTTTATAGGTTATAATCTGTCAATAATGAAAACAGCAACATGAACACAACAACAGCATCAACAGCAACAACAGCAGCAGCAGCAGCAGCAGCAGCAGCAGCAGCAGCAGCAGCAAACAGCAGCAGCAGCAGCACAACAACAACACAACAAAAAACAACAACAAAAACAACAACCGACCAAGGCCGCACTCTCTCCACATCGTGTACATTTAGGCCAACACAAATTTTTGCTGAGTTTTCTTCTGACACAAGATTGCTTGCAAAGACTGAACGGTGAGACTGTGACAAACGTTTGGTATACGCCAGCCATGGATTACCTACACATGAAGAGAGGGAACAAAGAAAGGAATTCTTCATTTGCCTAAACTATGTGGTTGTGCCAATAGTAAATTTCTTACAAACCATATTTCTCATATTTAGGTCGTCCTGCATATTTCAGTCTATCGCGTATTACTGTAATAACGAAACATGGTTGACGGATATGCGTCACGCACGAACTGGTTACAGGTCGCCTCAGCGACAATTGTGGAGTGTGGGCCGTCCGTCTCTGGGTGGGCAGTGGATATGAAGCGCGTGATTCTTGCCGGGAGTATGCTTACCTGTCAACTCTTGGAGGGGGGGGGAGGGAGGAGAACGCATAAACTCGCCAGAATAGTGGGTTTTACGTGCGTAAACGAACGCTCGCAGAACTGGAGTTCTTCGATGTGATGGGGGAATTCCGTGCATGTGAGTGCTGTCTTGTGAGTTTTCGAGGTGAATTCGGGTGTCGTCGTGTGTCTGCAAGTCAGTACGACTTGAAGCTTCATCCACGAAGGCTGGATTAGCCTAGTGCTCAAGTTTATTTCTGCTGTTGGGGCAGGGGTTCTGGGTATGCCCTCGACCGACTTCTGGAGGTTTGGCTACCTGAGTTTTGACTGTCAGTGTTTCGATGTTCAGTGACGGGTTCTGCATCTACCAGGGCGTTGGCTGTCTGGCGTGTCCCGGTGACTGAGGGTGTCGTCCAGTGTGTGTCGTTCCTGTTTTGACCCTACCTGAGTTTTGACTGTCGGTGTTTCGATGTTCAGTGACGGGTTCTGCGTCTACCAGGGCGTTTGCTGTCTGGCAGTGTCCCGGTGACTGAGGGTGTCGTCCAGTGTGTGTCGTACCTGTTTTGACCAAGGTGAGCGTGTAAAGTAGCGGAAATTCTGTAGGGCTGTAACATCGGTTGTTCGCAGATATCATTATTTCATCAACGTTTGTATTTCAGTCCCCAGAACTGGAGGATTTTTTAAAATTTATTTTAATTCGCAAAGTTTTCTTTTATGTGAGTTCGACTAAGGGGGAATTCTGTGGGAGGAGAGAAGAGAATGAGGAAATTTAAATGCGCGGAAGTTTGAAGGGAAATAAGGATATAACTTGAACTTAAAAGTCAAGGAAAGCCGTAGGCGTAGGAATAAAGTAATGTGTGTTTCGGATCTACATTAATGCAGATAGATGGATTAGTTACAGTGGTGTTGATGTGCTAAGACACATGTTGTTGTACTTGGTAGTGGTCGCTGGTGTATAGAAATATTGTTTTCAAATTTAGTAAAGATTTTTTTTTTTTTTTGAGAGTGTAGTTTGTGTCGGAGGACCGAAACTTTTAGTGTTAAAAAGGGAAGAGTCTGGCACGCAGCGTGTGGCAGATACAGAGGGCATACGGCGTGCGCTCTGTCCGTGTGTGTGAGGTTTATCGATCGATAGGTGACGGGTGGTGGTACCTCGGATAGACACTTTTTGTCAGGGTTTCACTTGGTGTTTGAGCGTTTTTCCAATTATTATTAAAGATTTGCAGGTGAGTTAATGATTATGTTAAATACAATAGTAATATCGGTTAGGCTACTTAGTATAGTTTATCACAATTGAAATGAAAGAGAAATAGCAGATGATAACAAAGATGTTTCAGATATTTAGGAATTGTGCCTCAGAAGTCTACTCTTGGTGTATATATATGTACATGGTTCATGTTTTAGTGGACGGGGTGCGCCAGTATTCAAAAAGTTTTCCTCAGCATTGTGGTGTCGGTAGGCAGTGTATAAGGTAATGTATAGCAGCACTCGGAAATCCTTGTCGAGATTATGTAATTGGTAATGGTCCTAGTGCGTGATAATTTGTGATAACATTTGCGGGATTATGATTGTGCCCGCTAGGAAATCAGGATACCCGGGTTCAGTTCTATTTGTTTTGCTTGAGATGTGTTTTGATGATTCTGTTAAGCAGGTTATGGGGTAATAGGCCCTGAACTGTGACTGGTACTGGTAGTCACTAACAGTCGGTTGTTCGTTGGAGTAAATATGATTTATGATCTTACTGAATCATTGTGTCTTGGAGACTTCGGTAGTGGACTAGAGTCTTAGAAATATAACTCGGACGGTATAACCACTATCTTGAAGGAACGGTTACAATTATGTTTGCGGCCATTGATGGAAATGGAAAGTCAATGGAGTTGGTTTAAACTTGTGATGGAAAATTTCTGATGAGAAAGAATTTTGTCAGGGTGGCTGATTGTATAAGTCAAGGTTTAAAATTCCGATCAGCTGTCGCACTTTGGGTTGTGATGTGTACATCTCAGGACTACGTTTAACGAGTCAACATAAAATGCTAAAAAACATGAGAATACTCAGAACCGTTTACTGAAGTGAAGCAGCAAATAACTTTCATCTTCTGTGGTAGTAAGACGTTTTCCTTTTTCAAGGTTCCGGCGAGTTTCTTACTTTCCCCTGCACAGCGACTCCGGGGTGTGTGTGTGTGGGGGTCGTCTTATCTCCACTTCCACTGTCATCCCTGCCCATTCCTCTGCCTGGAGTGGGGACGCACCTGGATCTGGCAGGGTGTGGTCTGGGCTGGACGCCGACTCCGTCTTCTGCAGTACCAGTGTTTGCAGTTCTAACTTCGGTCCTATCTCCTCTTCGGGTGGGCAAGCACCTCGAGGGCCCACTGCGGTACATCATCTGCGTGTGAATTTTGAGTGGTGTTGTTGGTGCACTGTAGGTAGGGGACCGGACACTTCGATTCGTCACTACTTTATTCCAGCTGCTTCGTCTCAAACGCTTCAGTGCAGGTCGTGTGTTTTTTTTGTATTTGGTGGTGGTACACTAATGCGAGGGCTTGGTAAATCAGAGACAGACTTTTACGTGGTGATATTGAAAAACACTTACTGTATTTCCGTTTTTTTAAAAAAAATTTTTCATTTTAGTTGTGTGTGTGTGTGTGTGTGTGTGTGTGTGTGTGTGTGTGTGTGTGTGAATGTGTCGAGTGTCCGCCAGGGACTTTGAGTGAGATACTTAAAGTGCAAGATTGGGTTTCGGGTCACTTGAACAATTTAAGTGTTTTTGAGCGATATTTTTGGGGGATTGAGTTTAAGTGTACGGATAGTCTGACATCAGTAGAGAACATTTAGTGTAAGGAATACACCTTGGGAGAAGGAGGATGTACGCTGAAGCATCGCGTGGGCATCTCGGGTTCGGTGGAATATCGACCTTGTTTGATATTTCAGCCCGGGATAACCAGGTGAAGTAGTATTCACCCTTGTCCGTTCTGGTATTGGCCTTCAGTGGGCTGAGGTGTGTGTGTGTGTGTGTGTGTGTGTGTGTGTGTGTGTGTGTGTGTGTGTGTGTGCGTGCGTGTGTGTGTGTGTGTGTGTGTGTGTGTGTGTGTGTGTGTGTGTGTGTGTGTGTGTGTGTGTGTATGCCTCTTGGGGAAGGGTCCTTACACGTGAATGCGCAGCACATGCGTGCACAGGTATGCATAAGGGGCTATGTGTGATGGACGCGCATTGGCGTTATTAGTATAGTTGGATTCCTTTTTTGGTTTTTGTTTGTTTGTTGTTGTTTTTTTTTTTCGTGTGGGGAAAACTGATCGTGTTTGATGTAAAAGATCTTGGTGTTTTCACCTGCCATTCTGTTGGTGAGACTGCGTGTGTGAATGCAAATAAAGCCTTCTGTTTGTGCACCATATTTCCCTTTGTCTGTGTGTTTTTGTTGTGTGGCGTTCGTACTCTTAGGTAAAAGAGGGAGGGTGGTTATAAAGGGGGGGGGGGGGGGTATATTCATACATATATCCCTGTCTACTGTCTTATACAGTGACAATATGTATTATACATTATTGTGCCCACACCTGCAAGTTTTGACATATATATTTGAAAAATGACAAATGAGATATTTCCAAACAAACAAACATAAATTACTCCCTCACTGCCTGGCTGAGTACCAATTTCAAATACGAAAACACCAAAAAGTGTAAATATGTGTATCTTTTTTCTTTTACCAACAAAAACATTTTTATTGAACTGACGATCACAGCTTGCGCGCGCGCGCGCGCGCGTGTGTTAGTGTGTGTGTGTGTATGTGTGTGTGTGTGTGTGTGTGTGTGTGTGTGTGTGTGTGTGTGTGTGTGTGTGTGTGTGTGTGTCTCTCTCTCTCTCTCTCTCTCTCTCTCTCTCTCTCTCTCTCTCTCTCTCTCTCTCTCGTCGAAGTCAAGGGAGCTAAATCAACCTACAAACTGAAACACATAAAATCCTTGTCGTCCAGTGTCACCAGTAAGAGGACTCATTGTTTCCAGCAGCGTGCCTGAAGTGAACAGTATGAACCAACGCGCGCGCGTAACCTAAACAATGATTTGAATAGCAC